>PVLD010022546.1:0-29112 GCA_004027595.1 Dinomys branickii
TTTGCTTAAGGCCACTCCCTGCTTTTCTGGCTTTTTCCCTCTTGTTTTGCTTCCCCAGAAAATTTCAGAGCTTACTTCTTATACACACCCTCTATTTAAGGAAAATATCATCATCCTTTTCTAGGTCCCCAAGGATTTCTAAACTCTCCATTATCATCATGCAAAATATAAATCCCTTCTTCTAAGGCAGTCTTTATTTATTAGAAGGATTATTTTGCTTGCAGATGACAGAAATTTGACTTAAATTAGCTTACATAAAAATGAGTTCAGCTGCTTATGTAATCAGAACATCCCAGAGGGCTTTATCCGGTCAGATAAAGCCACATACAGGTTTCAGGTCTATTTCTACTCCTTTTCAACTCTGGGCTCTAGCATCCCCTGTGCCTCACTTTGCAGATATACTGTCTTCCTGTAGCAGCAAAAGTGGGGACCAGCTGCTCCGGGCTTACGCTGTCCTCACAGACTGAGTTGAGGAAAAAAAGGTATGGTCCTCTTATCACCAGTGCCACACAAATCCTTCACAGTGGCCTCTACCAGTGTGCGTGCCTGAAACTGGACCACTCAGTTTGAATGTAGTTTGTCCTCTCTGGAATTCATGTGGAAGCTTAGTCCCTGCTGAGAGAAATAAAAGTGTTAGCAACTCAGTCTGACTGTGGTAGATGCAGGTGGGCATTTGGAAAGCGATAGAATTAGGTAAGGTAAGCAGGAAGGAGTCCTCAGAATCGAATACTGGTGGCTCTATAAGGAGTGGAAGAGAGACCAGAATACACACATCATGCACCCTCCCTGTCTTTCCTGATGTGACACCTGTACCGCCCCAGGGCTCTGCCAGCAAGAAGGCCATCACTAGGTACAGCCCTGCAAACTTGGACCTCCAGAACCGTGAGCTGTGGCCACCTTTTCTTTAAAACTCACCCAGTCTGTGTTGCTATGACATTAGCCATGGAAATGGGCTAACACATGGACCAATCCCTCTATCTGAAGGGACCTCACCCTCAGGTCTGTCTGTTGGCACAGGCTCAATGAAGCTTGTAGAAGTTTGGCAGAGCCAGCTGCACCTTCCTTTCCCCAATGTGACATGTAGAAATGTCATGTAGGTAGCTTGAAGTCAGTCCCAGTGGGACACAAGAGTGTTTCCACCACAGACACACAATAAAGACAAGAGCTGCACAGTAGGACTGTTTGGAGAAGCAGGTTATGGGCATGCGATATCCTTTCCCACCCTAGGAAATTGTTTTGTGAATGATGTCCCACTAGTATCATGTGGGGTAGAGACATTTCCAAATAGGAAATGATCACTGGCAGACCAAAAAATAGCTGGCACCCATCACATTTAAAACTTTTTCTTTTCACCATCAAAGAGTAAATTCTGCTTTTGGGTGGAAGGAAAGTACAGTTTTCCATGCTGTTTTATCTGTACATGTCCCAAGGACCTATCTACAATTGCTTTCATAAAACAGGGAAAGGAGGGAGAGAAAGACAAAACATTCTTGCCATTTTTAGAGCTTTCTCTCCCTAGAAGTGATCTCCTAAGAAGGCAAAGATGCATGACAGTAATCTCACCAAAGAGAAGCACTATTCAACACACTGCAGAAACTTAGTATTTCTTACCATAACCAATAGTCCTTGTAGGTCTCTCAGATGTGTTATATTTGCAGGTTTTGTTGGCTGAAATAGAGCTCAGTTAGCCACTGTGTAGACTAAGAGAACACCTCCTCTTAGGATATCTTAGAATATCTTAGCGTTCAAGAAGTTATGGAAACAGAGAAATAGGTACTGAAAGTGATCCTTGGCTCTGATGGGAGCCCAGAGACCAATTGGAAAGGGAGGTGAAACTTAACTGAAATTGTCACAACTGCCAGTAAACTAGGTTTCTGTTTCCTTCCAGAAGTGGAGAAGCAGTTGACTCAGAAGATACCCATGTCCCATTATGACCTAGGAGGGAAACAGCCCGTCCTCTTCTCCAACCCTAGTGGAGCTACCTGAGCCAATGTTTTGTCTGGAAAGAGGAAAACTATTACATAAAAACATAAATATCCGTAAAAGAAAAGCAGTTGGGCAGTAGAATCTCTCAGTGGAAAAAGTAAACAGGAAAGGCATGGGTTAGAGAAGACACTGTTCACGAATCAACAGGCCACAAGAGATAGCAGTGGTAGGGGGCTGCAAGCACACTGCACGCATGAGTGGAGGAACTGCAGAACAGCAGGTGCTGAGATGCCTCTCTGCTCCAACAAACAGCAGAGGATCCAATGAAAGCACACACCAGAATAAGTCCCGAAAGCCAGAGGGAATGCCTGAAAAGTCTTTGGGAGTCTCAGGGACAGTAGTAGAAGGAAATCTAGAAACTGAGCACTTTTCCGCTAGGAGACAGTGTATAAGAATTCAAAGCACCTAGATTTGGGTTCTTATTGTAAAATGTGACTGTAGTTTCAGTCACTCATGAGAGAAGACAGTGACATTTATTTAAAATCCACTATCATGTAACTAGGTTTAAAGTGAAAATAATGGTATCCTGTCTGAGTCTCTCTTTCACCGTCATAAAACTTGGTGCTGTGCATTGTCTTCCTTGTGTAATTACATGTCAAAAGCCCATTACTCGTTGTTCACTTTGACTGGATTAGTACCCTTGCGATTTTAGGCATGTATCTTCACTAGTCTCACCTTTGCTCCCCGTGTCCTGAAACATGGTCATGTGACTATGCCTCTGTCTGTGCTCTCTTTTATCCCATCCTGCACTGGGGAATGAACCAGGACCTCACAGATGCTAGGCAAGTGCTTTCCCACTGAGGGGTACCCTCAGCACCTCTTTAAAAGTTTGTTTGGACATGTGTCTCACCAAGTTGCTCAGACTGACCCTAGAACTTGTGATCTTCCTTCAGCCTCCAGAGCAACTGGGACTACAGGAGTGTCACTGTGCCTGGCTCCTAACACTTTCCAAAATGATACTCTCTCTACCTGAAATGCTGCATGGGCCCTTTTCCACTTTTTTTGACATCTTTTTCATCGTATAACAAAATAATTTAGATTCCAGCTTCTAATCCTACCTCCTCCTTGTTCTCTTTACCCTCCATCTTAACTCATCCTCAGTACTGGGTCGAGCCTCTCCTGTCTCCTTGGAAGTAACCCTTTAACTGTGTTGCAATAATGTTAAGTTTACACACATTTCACTAATGATATCATGAATTTTTTGGAATGTAGGCCTTTTTCTGATCCTTCTCTACATTTCCGAAGCCTAACACTTTTGGGGGGGGACCCAGCAATCATTCACTAAGTGCATGATTAATGTATGCAGTTAAAACATGATATTTTAATGCATTGAAGATGTAAACAACTCCATAAAATACTTTAAGAATGTAGTATTTATTTATTTATTTATCTTTCTGAGACAGGGTATTGCTATGCAGTTCAGGCTGGCCTTGAGCTCACTTTGTGGCCCAGGCTGGTCTCAAACTCACCAAGATCCTCCCGCCTCAGCCTCCCAAGTGCTGGCATTACAGGCATGCACCACTGTGCCCAATTGTAGTTTTTAAATAATGATGTGTATCCAGATTTTAAACACTCATCTTGAAATTTTATATTGTTTGCACGCACCTATGGAAGGAGATAATATAGAAAAACCTAGTTGTTTTATGTTTTTTAAACAACTATTCATCAAGCAGGAATCATGCCCCACAGTGGAGTAAAGCCCATTACCAAAGACTATAATTAATTGATTCTAGATAAAGCAGACACATTGAATGGCTAATTATGATGTTCATGTCAGCAGAGCAGCGGCCATTGAGCAGATAAATGAGTAGGAAAGTATCTCCTCAGCTACATGAGAAAAATATGACCAAAGAAATTGCAGCTTCACTAACAATAAATCATAATTTATAAATCATTTCAAATACCAAAAGCTCAATACAGTTTTTCCCAAGAAGAATAAACATTAAAGTAGAATTACAATTGTGAAAAAATGTAATTAATACTATAATACTATAAATATATAATATACACATACATACACATATATAAAATTAGCATTCATTCAACAATTAATTGCATATTATGAAGGACATGAGTCTTGGTTCAATATAGATCTGATGGGGACATAAAAGTCATAATGTTTATTTTCAGAAGCATCCCAAGTTGAAATTAGAGACTTGCTACACATATTTGCTATTTTTATTGTCTAGTATGTGTTGTGACTAAATCTTCAAAGTGAAAGAAGCATAAAATATAGTAAATAAATAGCTCACCAAGACGTTTTTGCTGGGAATTTCTCTGGAGCCAATTCATTAAAAAGAAAAAGAGTCCTTGGTTAGTCTTCATTTTGCATGCCCGTAGTAATCCCAGCACTCTGGGAGGCTGAGGCAGGATGGTCTCAATATTATCACAAGACTGGGCAACCTAGCAGCTTGGTGAGACTCTGTCTCAAAGCAAGTGTTATGGTTTATGTCTCCATGTCCCCCCAAAGCCTCATGCAGTTATGGGGTGGCTTTTAGAGCTTACAACTGATCCATGAACCAATGCTGGGATTGTGGATGTGAGAGCTATACCCGCCCTACGGCAGATAGTTTGTATATATGAGGGCGAGAAAGAGGTTGCTTACTGTCATTCCTCCTGTTTGCTGTTGCTATTTTTGCTGTGTACCTCCGCCATAAACTGTTGCCCTCTGCCATGTGCCACTCTGCCTCAGAATGAGCTGAGTATGGACTAAAACCTCCACACACTGTAAGCTAAATAAACCTTTCCTTCCTTCATTTTGGGCATCGGGTATTTTGTCTCAGCAACAAGAAAAAAGTAACCAAGACAGAAACTGGTACCAGAGAAGTGGGGTTGTTGCTGTGACTATATCTGGCCATGTGGTTCAAGAGCCTTTGGGAATGGCTTGTGGGAAGAGTCTGAAACGTTCAGAGATGTCACCTGAAAGACGAGAGCTGGAATGCCTTTGGCTATTCTGTCTTGGAGATTCTGGTCAGAGCTCAGAAGACCAGAAGGTTGATCAAAATCATGCCAGCAAAGACCAGGTTTGGAAGGTTTCTGCTGGAAAGAAGGACTGCATTGGTTGTTGTACTACAGATGATGTGTGTTATGGCTTAGCAGAAAGTTTGTCTGCATTTTGCTCCTGTCCAAAGACTTTGCCTAAAACTGAGATTAAGGGCGGCAGCAAACTGATTAATCTGGCAAAAGAAATTTCAAGGCAGTCGAATGTTGGGCAGTGGCACGGCTATTGTTGGGGGCTTTTAGCCAGGTTTATATTGAGAATGAAAAGCAAAGAGCCCAGCAGGATGATTTAAAATGTTGTGAATTTGGCCAGAAGGGAAGCGCTAGCAAAACTGTGGAGTGCAAAGGTGGAATTGAGGAGATCCTGATTGCTGAAGAGGAACAGGAGAGTGGAAAAGATGACCTGAGAGCATCACAAGAGACAGCAAGTCTCCATCCTTTGCAGCCTCAAAACTGCAAAGGTGAAAGGCCTTGCCTTGAGAAGGAAGCCACAGAGCACTGTGTTCTAGAATGATGGTGCCTGCCATACCAGGTTCCAGAAAAGCAGCAGCATAGAGAATTTGTTCCTCAAAATTGCATTCAGAGTGCCCAGCGACCCAGGCACTCGACCCGTATGGCCAAGAGAAAGGAAAGCTTGGCTATTGCTCCAGGTGGCAGCAGACCTTGGCATCATCCACGTGGCCCTGGCTTTAGGTGCATGGAGAATGCAAGAGTTCTGAGGTTAAAGGGGCTTCCACCCAGATTTCAGAAGGCCTGGGAGGCCAAGCATTGTGCCCCTGAGGGGTCAGTGTGTGAAGCTGCTAGTGTGAAGCAAAAGGTGTACTGGAGAACTCAGAGGTTTAGAAAAGCCAGGACCATGGATCATCTGAGGGAGGTTGCAAGGAGGGAGCCAAGTAGGCCCAAGACAGAAGCCCTAGGAGCTGTAGCCACTGGAAGTGCCATAGGTGTGGAATCATATAAGCCCTTTGGAGCTCATAATGTGCTACAAGTTGCTTCAAATTCTGGATTTGGAATTACAGTTGGAACTGTAATGTTAGCTCTACTGGATGTTGGACTTGCTTTGGTCCTAATGTTCTGTATCCCCATGTTTGTACCTTTTTTAATGGTAATGTGTATTTTATGCCTTTGAATGTTGGAAGTATTTAACTTTTCATTTGTACAGGGGCTCACAGCTAAGAGTTTGCCTTACATCTTGGAGGAGACTTGGGACTTGGACTTTTTAGCAATGCTGAAACTGTTAGGACCTTGGCAATTCTTGCACATTGACTAAATGGTATTTGTGTAAAGGGACACACATGGGTCTTTGGGGGGCCAGGGGTGGTATGTTATGGTTTGTGTCTGCATGTTCCCCCAAAGCCTCATGGAATTATGGGGTGGCTTTTAGAGCTTATGACTGATCCATGATCCAATGCTGGGATTATGGATGTGAGAGCTATACCTACCCTACGGAAGATAGTTTGTATATATGCGGGAGAAAAAGGGGTTGCTTATTGCCATTCCTCCTTTTTGCTCTTGCTATTTTTGCTCTGTACCTCCGCCATGAACTGCTGCCCTCTGCCATGTGCCACTCTGCCTCAGAACGAGCCAAGTATGGACTAAAACCTCCACAAACTGTAAGCTAAATAAACCTTTCCTTCCTTCATTTTGGGGATAGGGTATTTTGTGTCAACAACAAGAAAATAGTAACCAAGACAGCAAGTAAATAAAAAGTGCTGGAAATATAGCTACAGTTAAGACCCTGTTCAGTCACTAGCACTGAGGTGGTGGGTAGGTCTGGGGTAGCCAGGGACAGAAATCAAATGCAAGCTCATTAATCACATTTCTCAGCCCAAGTACTGACCTTTCCCAAATTTAATACTGTCAGACTTACTTCCTAAATTCAGTGTTCACAAAGCTCTCAGTATGAGAGTCATTATGTAGAATGTAAAGATAGATAAGACACAATCCTTTGTCTCAAGAGGCACATAATTAAAAAGAGATGAACACATTTACAAGCTTATTTCAACAAGCATGTATCAAGCATCTTCTCTTTCCAAGGCATTATATTAGTATTCAAATCAGAAAAGTAACACGCTTCAATTCCTGGATTTTCTGCTCTGGTTGGAAAGATTCACTATGTGTTGTATAAGCACTTGGGAAAAGTTGACTCCTTCTGTAGTGGTCTTATTTAAAGTCCCAAAGAAAAGACTTTGGAATCCCAAAAAGTGGCACTCATCAGGACATGGAGGAGCTCAAAGAAAATGAAGTAAGTTTGGTAATTAATGCTAAAGTCTACATGGGACTGAGTAATACCTATCCTACTCATCAATGACTACATGTCCAAACCACTTCAAATGCCTTGCAGACAGGATATATCTTGTACCAATGTGTTCAAAGTTTAACAATCAATAAAGATAAAGAACGACTGATCTGAGTAACAAGCTCGCTAGAACTTACAAAGCTCATGCAGCAAATCAAGAGATTAATACATTACATAGTTAAGCCTGAGCTATGATAACATTAGTCCTGTAATCTTTGCGGCTTAACACAATAAAGATTTATTGCTAGTTCATACAAATTCTCATCTGAGTTGAAAGAAGGGACCTCTAGGGAAGTTGTCCTGCTCCAAGTGACTCTACGATTTATGCTGTTTTGAGCTGGGTAGGCTGCCATGTCAATATTCTTCTTCTATATGGGAAGATTTGCTGGCTTGAGTACCAGTTCTTAAATATTTCCTCCTGAAAACGACAAGTCGTTCCCCCTATATTCAACAGGTGTAAGAATTAACATGGACGTTTACATTTGGAGTTGCTAAGAAATATACTGGGATATTTGGTTATCCAATAAATTGTAAATATTAACATCATTGACAGTTAATGTCATGGTCAAAAAGAAGTGGGGATGAATTAACCATTGCTTTATTGAAATGGCAGAGATGAACAAAAATGTATACTTCTAGGAAGTATCTCGAGTAGTCAAATGCAGAGAAACACAAATTAGAATGGTGGGTAATGATGGCTGGGAAGAATGGGAGAGAAGGGGGTTGTTTTCTTATGGATGCATATTTTCAGATCTGCAAGAAGAAAAGTTCTTGAGATCTGCTTCATATCAATGTAAATATAAAATCCATCAGCCAGATTCCATGGAGTCATTCCTGCATCACTTAGTAAATATAACAGTAAAAGAAATTAAATCCTGTGCCTCAACCCCACATCTCCAAAAGAAAAAAATACTTGATCTCACAAACTCACCCTTTAAGGTCAAACCAATCAAAATTGTAAGTCTGAGAGAGAATGATTTGCTTCCATGTGATTTGAAAAGTAAATAATGATGCATACTATTCTTTTTTTTACAAAGCACAGAAACCAACAGTTAATAATTATGTTTTATTTTAGCAATTGCTTTAAAGGTCTTCTCTGAAATACTTGATAACAATAATGAACAGGTATAATTTAAAGGATGAATTGGAAAGGTCTAAATAGGTAATAGCGGATGCCCTGCAAATAAAAATTACACCAGAATTACCTTCTAACTCAGCTCTAAAGAGGATGGAGGGAAGGCAACTAGGGATTGTGACATACACGGAGATAAGCAAGAGTGCTTGCTTCAGCAGCACATACACTAAAATTGGAAATAGGCAAGGAAGCAAACTCCCTTAAACACACACACAGGCCTCACTACACTCCCCTGATAAAGTGGTAACAGCCGGGAGTGAGGTCGTCACTCTGGTAAAAGCAAGCACCACGGACAGCTCCACCCAAAAGGGAAGCGCTGTAGCCATAAAAGGAATACAAGGAGCGGGACTACTGTTTCAGTGAGGAAAAAGGAAGGGGAACGCGCGCCCCAATATTCCAGCACTGGCCCAATTCAAACTCGAGCCAGAGCAAAAGAAAATATTGCTAATTTGTTTTAGAAATGTTATCTTCGAGGGGCAGAGAGCAGGGCAGAGAGCAGAAAAAGCTGAGGGAAAACAAGAAACAACTCGGATACAAGCAACGAAAGATGCATGAGGACGCAATGATAGATCACTTTCCAGTGCCAATGCTACTTAAAATGTTGACAGATAAGTCGATCTTTTACATGTCAGGTAGGGTATCGGTCATAAATCTACCCGTGACCACAGTAGCAGTGGGGCAGAGGACGTATACAGCTAGAGTTTATACCACTGAATTATTCAACTCTCGTGTCCTCAAATTTTCCCTGAGCAGCAGAGAGCACTTTTATTATCACATTCTCTTTTAGTATATTTTGAGCATACTTTCTTATAATGTTATTGTCCTTAACAGAAAACATTTTCTCAGTAGTATAAGTTTTAGTTCTTTTTCCTTACTGTAGAACTGGGGGTTGAACCTGGGGTCTTTTCACTGTGCTACATCTCTCGCTTTTTATCATTTTTAAATAATTGGAGGTGATTAAAGCCATCGGATTAAAATTCCCTCTACTTAGTATTTGACAAGACATTTCATCTTTCTATGCCTTAGTTTCACTATTTATAGGCTGAAGTAGGTAGTTTAGTAAGTTTTTATTCATCCATTGTTTCCTTCTACAGATGCTATGGCTTCCTGGCCACCACACTATGTGCTTGCAGTACTTCAGGCGTGAGGAAGTGAACATCCTCTGTAATGAAAACACTTACAAAATTATGCTTGGGGTGCTGTGAGCACTCCCGGACCCATAGGAGCTGGCCCAGAGGTTCTTAAATCCATTTCAACATTGCAATCAGCTGAGGAGAGTTGAAAATATGTGCTTATCTTTGTTTTATGTTTTATTTTTATTTTTTTTAAATAAAAGTACAAAAACATATTAACAAACAGACACCAATTCGCATAAAAAACAGTACAATCACAACTGATCTATAGACAAGGTTGACATGGTCTCAACAGTGGTTATTGCTTTATCCATTGATATCTTCGAAGTGTAAATATATGTGCTTATCTTTGTTTACCTCTAAAATTTTGGCTCTGAATAAAGTCTTGCTACTCCAAGTGGGTCCCTTGGTCAGCAGAGCTACACATCCAAGGGCTGATCAAGCACCATCTTTTATGTTTCTTTAGGTGCAATGCAAACAGCACTTGAGGAACACTCATCTAAGTAAGGGCTTAGGCCTGAGCTTTTCTATGAAGTTATTGGTGATTTTAACTTGTAATTCTACATGAAACACCAGTTTACTTTTCTAAAGGATTTTGTTCTGTTTTATTTGGTTTTAGGGAGTAAGAAATCAACTCCAGAGAAGATGTCTAAAGAAATGGTTCATAATGGTTCACAAGTTTTCATAATAGTGCTTAATGCTCCAGGTAGTGGGTATGGGAGGGTGTATCAGCAGGACTGATGCTCTGCATAGTAAAGACTCAGGCAAAGCCATTATTCACCTTGCTGAAACCTGATCACATTATGTTTACAAAGTAACAAAAATCCCAACATGTAACCAAAGCCTCCTGAAGACATGTTAATAGTCATTAGTTATACTTATAGGGGTATTTTATTAAGATGGAGAAACTTGTTGTGGGAGGCCCTCAGAAAAAATCCATTCACAAAAATTAAGTGGAGTTGGAAACTCAACCTGCCCATTTAGTAAATGATCACATTCATGGTAACCTATAGAGGTAACAGATTATCATATTTTGATTAAGGATGGCCTTAAGTGTTCAGAAACTGCTAGTGAGAATGTGAAATGGTGCAGACGCTTTGAAAAATAGGGTGGCAGTTCTTTACACAAGCATGGAGTTACCATGTGATCTGGTAATTCTACTGATAAATATATACTGAAGATAAATTTGAACATATATCTACCCAAACGCTCATATGCAAAAACCGTAGTAGCATCTTTCATAAGATACAAAATGTAGAAATGACTCATTACCGTAACTGACGAATAAAAAAATTAACTGTGGTACATCCATACAATGGAATATTACCAGGCAATTAAAAGCAATGAAGTACTGATAGATCCTATGACGTAAACCTTGAAGGCATCTTCCTAAGTGAAAGAAACAGATCACAGTTATACAGTAGAGACTTATTATCATATATGAGTTATACAAAATTTACAAAATAGGCCATATGGCAAAATGTAGCACACTGACAGGAGCTATGTGATAGAGTAGTTTAGCAATAATGAACATTCATAAAATTGATTAAGGTGATGGGTACTTAACTCTGTTAATATACCTAATGATATTAAATTGTATAACTTACGTGGAAGATTGCATGCCATATAAATTATATCTCAATAAAGCTACTTTTATAACAAAAGATAGTAACACTTTCCTGAGTGAATTAGTAACACCGGTTTAATTCCAACTTAACCTCCTTTATTTAGAGGTCTTCCTTTAGAACATCTGTTCACACATATAAATTGCAAGTCAATTTATCCCTCTGCATAATAAGTGATGCAGAAAGAATTGCAACTGGACTTCACTAAGCGCACAGTTTCTGTCCCTGAGAATATAATAAAATTGATGGCGTCACATCCTGCATTAAATGAGCCTGTACCCTGGACTCCCATACAGGTGGGGGCACAGGGCCTGGGAAGTCTCTTCTTTTTCTACTGTATCATCAAAGAACACCCCAAGCTCTACTTAAAAGCCTCAAAGGACCTAAGATCTTACTTTCAGGCACGTAACCAAAGGCTGAGCAGAAATCACTACCTGTTGCTTGATAGGGCACTTGATAGGGAGCCCTTTAAGTGGGAAACTCTCTGCCTGGATCCATCTTTTGTGATCCTGAAATTTATGTCATATGATGGAAGAAAAAGACTAAGAAAATATCAAAGTGTAATCCACCTCAAAGAGAAGAAAAAAATTCTGCACAAAATGGATTCATTTCTTTATTAAATCATTAAGACCTCACACGTGAACCACGATGTGATGATTTTGTAGTCTAAATCTCAAGGAACAAAATTGCTTCTTTTTATTAATGGGTTGTTGGTGGCTACCTGATGCTCCATCCACCTACCGCTCAGCATTTAGGACCCTGATTTTCATGGAATTGACTTTATGATGCTCTATGGTCATCTGAATGCATTTGCCAGTCCCCCAGTAAATCTGACACCGCTAACCAGGGGCTTCACTGCACAAGATGAGCTAGGGTTACCTCAGAGTCACACTGTTATCAGAGCATGGAGAGCTCCCTCCTTCAATGTGAGCCTCATTAAAATTTGAAATTCAAGCCACACTAAAATGAACCTAGTATATCATACTAAGAGACAAGAATATAAAAAAATGAACCCTCCTACACACACATACAACACTTTAAGTGTCATCGAGGATGGAGAGGAATATTTCTTGGCCAGCTGGAAATGGAATATAATTTTAAATCAGAGACCCCACTAACACAACAGAGGTGGAATGAAGATAACATGAAAGGACAGGTGAAAAGTCAAGAAATTGCTTCTTAACCTAAACACAGGAGACCAGGTCCCTGTTTATTTTGATCCTTGGTGTGAGGAGAAGATGAAACCTTTCTGTAAAGATCAGTACAAGTGCCTTCAGGCGCCCCCTAGTTTCACAGTGAGAAGATCCTGTGCTCTGGATATCACACGTTGAGTCCCTGAGAACTCAGAGCTGAAGGAAACACTCGGCTACTTGGCTATGCTAACTAGAGAGTGGGAGTCATACAATAGGAATGGTTGCTCCAACTAAAACAGCTGGAGCAAGATTGCCCCTAGACACACTCTGTTATCCTACGAATAGATTTGAAGGGACTTTTCAAAACTGTAGCTGAGTAAAGGTAGGTGGTTCTAAAATTAAACTTAAGATTTCTACTCACTGTCTAAATTTTCTGTTCAAGAGACCGTGCTAAAATCTGCAGTTTCATTTTCTTTTTTCATACAGGGGATGAGAAGAAGAAAAATCCAGAGAGAAGGCAGGATTTATGCTCTGAGTGTGGAGTGACTGAGCTTTGGAAGGTGGGAGGTTGCCTAGGGCGAAAGGTAATTCCTTGACTCTGTGGCCACAGCTCAGTTGTCTCTTGTCTCAGACCCTGTCATGAGACATGTGGAAAGAATTCTTTTTCTTTCTCTCCTGCATGCATGACATAACACACTTGTGTGTGTGTATATATATGATCTTAGAAAAGGAACTGATTTCTTACACATAGGCACACATACACATATATATTTCTCCATACATTATATATACTGATATGTATCCTGTTCACACATATACATCCTCATCTCTCTATGTATAAATCTGTTTATTGAGAAGCACAGTGCCTTTGCTAAGGTTATATAAAGGTAGTAAATTGGCAAATTAGAATTTGTACTGAAGCCAGCTGGGTATCGAAGCCTCATTGTCCTTACACAACAAACTGCAAATTCATTCCAAACTTTCATTCCTTTTATCCCAGTGCCATGAGCTACCTTCAGGAACTCTGGTTTTTACAACCATTACATCCTTCAGGAAACTCTGGATAATGACTTGTACGGCCCTAGAAAGTGATAGGGAACCTTTTAGAGCTCTCAGTGATGACAAGCAGCCAACCGCAGCACACATGCCACAGTTTCACCACCATCACCGTAGTTTGATGAAACAGAGAAAATAATCACGGGCCAAAAGGCTCTGCACATTGAGTTTGCAATCACGTTAGTGATTCTGAGACAGAACCTGGGCTGTCTAGAGGAGTAGACTGTTTCACCTGAAGTAACACTTCTTTTACACCTTGTATGCATATGAAGTGAAAGGTAAGTGATTCAAAGAAGAAAAGGTAGAAATTAATGACCCTCGAGCATCTACTCTGTGCTAACCACACCTACTTCTTTTAAGTTTGGGTTATGCTTCCCAGTGAGAGCTTGAAGCCCTGCTCTTTGCCACAATCTGCAGGAGCTTCTGGATGAGCAAGTTGGGTAGTGATGTCACAGACGGAGACAGCTACCCGATTCTCAGATAAAGAGTGACAGGGAGGAGGCCTCATGATACTAGTTTGCTGTAGACTAGATTGGAATTCACACTATACATATTAAGAAGTCCATCTGGGAATACACAGGCAATCATCTGTAACCTAGAACAAACATACCTAGAATCACCTTTCAAACTAAGATAAAACGGAGAGGGGGCATAGGAAAAAAAGTGTATGGGTTACAGCTGAGGCAAAAATAGCTTTTGTCAAACAAACATGAAATAGGGTTAGGAAACTAGCAACCCCTTTTCGAAGTGTTTATGTATTACTTACGTATACAAATTTATTCCGAAAGAGCTGGCTCAATTTTTAAATATGCAACTTGACCCTACTTTTATAAAACCGCTTTTAGCCTGCCTGCTTGGCACATTTTCTGACAGATTTTGGCCATTTCAAGATGGATGGAAACTTGGGAAACAACCACTTTGCTTTAATGGAAATTTTATTGACTTTGGAATTAAACAATTTCAAATATGAATTTACAGTGAGAATGACAACCAAAAATTGGGGATTATCCCCAGGCTGACTGTTCCCACCTTGCAAGTCATTGGAGAACACATAGTTCAGAGATTTAACATGCATAATGAGTTTTATGCATTATTGTTTCTCCTGAAAAAATTAAAAATAAATTACATGGTTGATAAAATTGGACAATAGAATTTGGCAACCGAATGAAGATGCCTTTTTTTGTTTGTAGTTTATAATTGCCTCTTGGACTACACCAAAGAAATTATTCCCAGTACTTTGCATGATGGGAATTAAGATGGTATGCACATTAACAACAAAAGAATAAGTCCGTGCCACCACTAGCATCCATTTTGAAAGGTGGCACAGCTCTGGATGCTTAGGTGCTAGCATACTTATTTAAAAAGCAGCCTTTGTGCTTTATAATCACTGTAAGCTCTCAGATGGAGTCTCAATGACAGATGAACCCATGCTGATCTGCCTCTGAGGAACCGATCTGAGAACCTTTGCACACAGGTACAATTTAGCCAGCAAGATGTTACTTAGCACAAGACTCTCAATCTGCAAGCATAGTACTTCCCCCAGGCTGAAAGGGTTTCCTTGACTTTATTCTTCTTTCCAGGGACTTAGACACAGATCTATTTATTTGAGGAAACTTCATAAGCCAGCCAAGGAGAAGCAAGGTCACACTACTGCAGTCACAGCAGAACTTCCCCTGTTCTGGCTTTGCTGAGTAACCCAGATGGTTCCCAGGTGACAAGAGCTACTTCATATAGGTGGTGAGGCTATGTCCCAGGTTACTCAGCTGGGGCCAGCCGAAGACTTTAGACAGCTGGGGGAGTTAGGAAGGTGAATGACCCACATGTTCTCTGAGAAAGGTACAGGGTGACAATAAGCTTGCCCCAAAGACTCACTGCATGTCACTACAGCAAGCAACTAGGAAATTACAGCCAAATTTCACCTTTGGAATGGTGGCCCCTACCAGCACTCTGAGATTTGCTTCAGGGGTTTAAAAGGCTGGAGTCAGACATAAAAAGGAAAGGACTCACTAGACTTGCTAATAAATAATGAGAAATCGTTCACATGCATAATATAGTAGTTCACTGTATAAAGATTTCTGTCCAGCCCATCATCTGTCTCCATGGGGTTTTTGTGATAACTGTTCCTAACTTCAGAAATGAAGAAAGCAAAACCTCAAGAGAGTCAGCGTTTTTTTGAGTTGAGCTCAACTGGAAAGTATAAGAGCTAAAGCAGAAATCCAAAGCTCCACAAGTCCATTCTTATCTAATTTCCCTTGGACATCTGTTGCTGTTCCAATGCTACAACTACACATGCAACCACATAGCTGCTCCTGGAAGCTCCCTAGCAACAACAGTAACCCCGGTAGTAGCAGTAATAGTACAATAATAATACTATTAGCCATCATTTTCTATATGTTTATTGTATACCAGAAAAAGTAGTCTATACTTTATATTAATTACCCCATTTAATCCTAAAAGCGGCATCGGTATGATCATTTATTTTAGAAATTTATACAGAATGAAGGTTCTGTGTAGGTTTGTAGTTTCTGTATATAAAAGTTTTGAAGTCATCTGAGATCAGAGGGCAAAGGTTCAGCTCTAGTCTGATGGATTCCAAGGTTCAGGAATATGAATCCCAAGTTCCCATGACTAAGACACAGCGCACCCTTCCTCCTGACCCACCAGCCCAGGGGTGTTTCTGGGCCACTGCGCTGGGTCCCCACCCTCTTCTGCACCTCCCCCTTAACCTTCTGCTCCTCTGGGATCTGCACATATGGGAACTGGCTGGGAAATTAAGAAGCAGTTGCAGATACACATCTGAGTTTCCTCAAACCCCCCACAACAAATAATGTTTCTTTACCTTCTCCAATGTGTAGCAAATATTTTTTGCTCTTTTACTTTACCAGGTTTCTATATATCTGTCTGAGGCATCCATGGGCTTAATAAAATACCCCCAAACAACATAAAAAACAATGCCAGACTAAAATGAAGTTGTAGAAAACGCAGTACTTCTGGCTTGGAGAGACTCCTTGAGCTGTTTTTCTTCTTGGTGCCTTTATTGTTTATTCTTCTCTGTGAATCTCTGGTCCCCGATGGCTGGCTCAAGCAATTATTTTCCTGCAGTGTATCACCAGCGGATCTAGACAATCCCAGGGTTCTGACATCTTAATGAATGTAATTTCATGGCTTCCTTGTATTTTTTTTTTCCTTCTCCTTCCATTTACTAAAAGGTAGAAGTCACAGTAAGTCTTACAATGAACTACATTCTTCTGTGAGTCACAGTATTTGGAGCCTGGACATCTAGGCAGATAATATGGATTTGAGAAGAGCCACCTTGGAACTCAGCAGCAGAGCTGAGTAGTCTGGAATCAAAGGTTCTGGATGCCAATCTTTTCCCTGTGAATATCTGTTGTGTTCTGTTCAGAAAATATAGAGGGACGTGGCCCCTTGTCAGTCACTGTGCTACTAGGTATGTGAACTGCTTGCTTTCATTTTCCTCCTCTTTGCCCTGAAATGGTCAGGCTGAGAAATCTCCGGGGTTCCTTGCAGCTGTCACATGGATGGCTTCATGGCTGGAAACTCAATGATGGTAAGGCGTGTGTGTAGTTCCTGTGTCAGATGGGGCTTTATTTATTGCATGGTAGAGGAAATAGCGGAGGACAGGATTGAGAAGAATGCTGGGGAGATAAGGAGACAGGTGAATTTCAACCCCACAGTCTCATCCTACCCTTTTGTTTTCGTATTTCATTTTCATGGAATCGTCTGTCATTGGCTCAATGGGTCCATCCCACGGTAGAAATAAAGTAATGACGATCATCACCTGAAGGCTGACAGCAAGCAAAGGGGTATAAAGATCCACTTCCTTTCAGGATGAGCTCAGGGTATAAAACTATCCTTTGTAACAAACTATTCATTCTGGTACCATTACTTCTGTTCAAGATCTGAGCACTGTATTCCCATATTGATATAACAGAGAAGAAACCTAGCAAGTCTTCCAAACTGCTCTTTTTGCTGTTCCTCGTCCTTCCAATCCACAGCATTTTTTCTGCTTTTATCATCTAATTCTAAATGCACCCTTCCTATTTCCTGACTTCTATTTCCTGCCGACCCATCTTTCTCCTTTTGCTCCCCACTGGAGCACGCCTTCTATCATACACTTTCTGTTTAAACGTCAAAGGTCATTTCCATCTCCCCTTCTTTTTCTGCCAGACAGCACCCTACCCACTCCTGAAAGCCCCATCTATGACTTCGATTCTTTATAAGGATCCCTCAGGCCATTTCCAAGCTTATCCATCTTACGTTTTCCTGTATCCCCTGAAGTAAGCACATTAACTTACCCATCAGGTACTAAACATGGGTTTTAGAAGCTGATGATATTGGAAAAGCAAGGTTTTTACTTCCTTTGAGTCTAATACATTTCAAATACCTTAATCTTGATTTCAATACACACATGGTGTGTGTGTGTAACTTAGTTTTATTTATTTTTCACGAAATAATATCGGTAATGCTTAAGATCCTCTGATTTTTTCATTGTTTTGTCCATGTAAAACTGGTGGTTGCCCGCCCAATGAAATGATTTCATACCTCAGTAATGGGTCAACACAGAAGTTTGGGAACACTGTGGTCCTACAAAAGGCAGACGAGAACCCTCTGCTACCAGAAATGGGCTCTGCAGTAGCAACTTCACTTAGGGACTTACTAGAAATCAGAATCTTCACCTTTGTCCCAGATCTACCAGAACAGAGTCCACAATTTAACAAAGTCTTTACAGTCTGGTACATTTAGTAAAGTGTGAAAAGCACTGAAGAAAAGAAACATATAAAAACACAGGAAGTACTAAGTGGACAGATGCTTAGAGATGGAAGAGGCAAAGCCACAGTTATTTTTGATGGGCCCAGGCCATGCGCTAGCACACTCACTTCTTAAAACAACCTTTCAAGTGACTAAGTTAGATACTGTTATTTTCATTTTCTGAGAGGAAAAGATTGAGGCTGAGGATGATTACGAGCCTTAGCCTATGTCACATAATTAGTAAAAGACAAAACCACATGCTGGGAAAACATATTTGCAAAACACATTTCCAATAAATAAGCCATATCTAAAATATTCAAGACATGTAACACTCAGCAAACAAATAACTCAGTTAAAAACAGGCAAAGCACTGAAACACATTCCATCAAACAAGACATATAGATGGCAGGTGAGTACATGAAAAGATGTTTGGCACCTTACCTCCGGGGAGTGAAAAAAATATGAACTACCACTCAACGCCTTTTAAAATGGCTAAAAGTAAGAAATTGACAGCACCCACTGCTGGAGAGGATGGGGACAGAAACCCTCACACATGACCAATGGGAAGGAAATACGGTATTCCCAGACTGGGGACACACACAATCTCTTGCAAATTCAGCGTGGTCTGACCATACAATCCTGTAATCACACAGATTAGTAAATACTAGATTATTTGCCCAAGTGAATTGAGAACATATTTTCACATGGAAAATTTAGGTATTCATACACATAGGTGTTTATCACAGCTTTATTCATAATTGTCAAAACTTAGAAGCATCCCGACTGTCCTTCAGAAGGTGAATGAACAGAGTTTGTACATCCAGCAAAGGGAGTTATTATTCAGTGGTTAAAAATAAATACACTCTCAAGCCATGAGAACATATGAAGAAATGATTATTGTGAAGTGAAAAAAGGCACACTGAAGAGGCTGTATATGATTGTAATTCTACAGCATTTATGCACAGGTGAAGTTATGACAGTAGAAATTTCAGTGGTTGTCAGGAGTTCTAGAGCAGAGGGCACAATGAAGAGGTAGATTACAAGATATACTTTGGGTGGTGAAACTTCTTAATGATACTATAAAGGAAAGACACGCCTTATACATTTGTTGAAATGCACAGGAAAAGTGAACATGATCATAATCTATGGACTCAAGCTAATAATTGTACATGAACATAGAATTGTAGATTCTAAAAAGACCATGCAAAAATGTTAATGATAGGAAATACTGTGTAGGGAATAGAAAAGAAAATAGGAAAATTTCCACACTTTCTGCTATTCAATTTCTTCTATAAATCTAAAACTGCTTTTTCCAAAAATTAAAGTCTGTAACACAGATAGCATTTGTGCCCACATCTACCTGATGTGAAAGACAGTGCTGCAGAAAGATCCAAAAAGGACCCTTGAACTTTAAGGTAAATTGTGAATGAACACCAATGAAGTACATCTCAATGAGAAATAAAGAAATCAAGGCTACACATATCCTTCCAGGAAGCAAAAAAAAACACTTCCCAATTCATTTTTATAACCCGCTGTATTCCTCTGATTTCAAATTCAAAGGCAATTATCAGGCCAAAAACGATCTAAGGGAAAAATTCCGTGATTCAAGACATGGTGGCCTTTCCTCACTTCGGCAGCAAATGATCATCCACTCTTCAGAAAGACTCTGACTTGGACTCCCGTGAATCTTCAACAAAATAAATTCAGTTACTGATGGAGAAAACGGAGGAAACAGCAAGAATGATAGCACCAATAAAACCTGGGAGTCCTCAATTTATGAGAGCAAGAGCGCGTGCGAACCCCATAAACCTCCTGTGTCACGGGACCGCGGGTTATCATCACTACCACACAGCCTCTCCCTCCAGCCAGCTCTAAAGGGAGCCCCTGAAATGTTCACTGAACAGGAAGACACTGGGTCCCTGGAAAGACGGAGACTCCTGAGATGAAGCTCTCTGAGTCTGACCGCTCCCAGCAGTACTTGCTGTGGGTAGTCTTGTTCCTAGCAATTATTCCAATTCTGATGGTTTATGAAGAAATTAAAGTGAGAGTCTATGACATTATTTCTTCCATAAATTCAGAACCTCAGTGGAGCTTCATGATACATACAATATAAAAATTTGTAATATCATATTATTTAATCACAGTTAGAAAAAAAGAACTTCTTTCAACAATTTGTCTTTTCCTGGATTGTCTGAAAGGAACTGTGCATGGTAAGGTTTTTGTATTTCACTCTACCACATTGAAAGAGAACGTTACTTCTGAGCCGTAACTGAGTTTATCCCTTAGAAGTTAGCTTAGTTACGCTGCATGCATAAAGCAGTGCCAGAGTTTGAGCTTACACCCAGATCTTTGGCAAGCCTCATCCTCATCTTTCTGATTTAACGAGGGTCTTTTCTAGTGCTGTTCCTGAAATGAATCTTCCAGGCTTTCTGAATATCTGTTATTGACCCTCATGACTTTAATTGACAAGGTGAATATCACCTATTCAATATGCTTAATGCCTAAAGTGTTTCAGATTTCAAATTTTTATTTCTGGATTTTGGAATATTTTGATATGCAAGGTGTAGCCAAAATACACAATGACTTTAAATTTTTAAAGTTATAATAAAAGACACATTTCCATAAGTCCCCCTCAAAATGCCCCCCTCCCCACTTCAAAGATACTTTGTTATATTAGACACATTGGTTACAATTTAGATATACATAGAGATTGTACTCATCAGAGAGTTTGTACCTGTGTACGATCTTTCCTGGTTCCTCTTTTTTTTCCCAATCCCCTCCCCTTCCTTCAATCCTTCTTCCCCTCCTTATTTACAATGTTTTTCTCCATTTTATCCTTCTTCCAATTTGGGCCATTGCTTCTTTTCCCCTCCCCCTCCCCAGTTTCTCTTTCCTCTTTGCCCAGATGCAAAACCTGAACCTCTCCACTCAAGGAAACAAATTTAGAGGCAACTTCGCTCTGAGTCTGCTGAGAGAGAGAGGGCTCTTCTCAGATGGCCTGTGCGGCCCACCGAAGCCTACTCTAGCCCAGCTGTGAATGTTCCAAGTCAGGGTTGTCCTGAGCCCTATTTATTTCAGCCCAAGAGTCCACAGACACATTGCACCACTGGGTACAGCGAACTGGCACCTAGAAGCCCTCCTCAGCCCTGTAAGGGCATACATGCTGAGACTTTCGTAACCCTCTTACCATGTGAGAGATTCCCCTCCTCACCTAAAGGATCAGCATGCAGTGCCATGGGGCCAGGCTAGCACTGCGGAGCATTCACACAGAACAGCCTGTGAGCCTGCCCCCGCCCCGCCCCCAGAGTCCTGCATGCCTTGGCAGGAAGTGGTTACAACAGGGATGGCATAATAGTGCCCTCTAGTGACAGCAAAACTGTGTCCCATAGTTAAGAAATAAGTGTAGATCCCCTATTTTAGTCCACTGAAAACAAGATAGTTTAAATTATTAATATGTGTCTGAGCCCACCCCAGATCCAGGCAAGGACGTGAGCCTCTTTAGTGAGCCAAGTACTGAAGACTTTCAGAATTCATCAGACCTTTTCCTCACCTACAAAGTCCTCTGGTGCTCTTTTATTAAAATAGCTTGATGGAGACAAAATTAAATAATATTAAAGATCATGTCTGATATGTAAACAAGTCCGTGTTGTGTTTCAGCACATTCACAGAATTCTGAAGCCATCACTACAATCTCATTTTAGACCTAGTTCCATCACCCAGTGAGAAATCTTATACCCACTTGCGGTTCCTCTCTATTCTCATGCCCAGACCACGGCAACCACTAATCAGGTTTCTATCTCTGAATATCTGCCTCTTCCACATGATGCAGACAAACAGAATCGCGGGAGGTGTGGTCTTTCAGGCCTGATTTCTCCTTTTTGGCATAATGCTGTGGAGGTTCACATCTGCTGAAGCATGGATCCAGGTCTCCTTCCCTTTTATGTTCAGGAAGTGTTCCATCAGAAGGATATATATCACTTGTTTATCTTTCATTCCATGACACTCTTCAAATAACAATTTTTATGAGCTGAGGCTTCAAAGGAGTCACTACCTCCCATGAATTTTTAAGTTGATTCTGAGAAGTTCCAAAAAGTGGACTTGCAGAGAATGACTGACATACATGCTAATGCTTCTGTGAGAAGATCACACGGCTGAGAAAGCCACCTGGATTCGCCTTTGCTAGAACAATGATGGTGTTTGGTCTCTGCAACCTCCATTGCCTTCTAGTCCATACAATGAAGCTCCCCCAAAAGGCTGTGAGGTTTAAGAATTTTTGTACTGAAACAGATGTGAGACCTGGCATGTCATGTGCCCCTTATCTGGACACTCTTGACTGTCTTCTGAATGTCACTTCCGGCCCACGTCTAACAAGTGGGTATTTGAGGCCTCTGGAGATCCTGGGTTGTACCTGTCCATCCACACAGCGCCTCGCCACCAACTGCTAGAAAAAGTAACAGTCTTTTTAGGAATATCAATCTAGGGTTTTCCACATTTTGTAACATACACCAGATCGCTATCATCCATTTTGATATGTAAATTCTCTAAGAGGCCTCTGCTATAGCATAATATAAATGATTCTCAAGAAAGGGAGCATTTTTTGCATTCCCTGGGACCCCCAACAGCGTTCACATAGCTGAAGACTTAGTTCCACCTCTGGTCTTCCGCAGGCGCATTCTGACAAAGCCCTGCCTTACAGGTTTCAGGCCCGCCTCCTGCTCAGCATCGTTGCCTTTTATCTGAAAGCAGGATCACAGTTTCCCTGAGGTGGAATATCCTCCCTCATGCTTATTACTTCAGTTCCGTAATAATGTGGACAGCTGGGCTAGTAAGACTAAAATTGTCTGGTCACCGAAAGAGCGATCTATTCAAAAGACACAAGAGAAATTTTTCTGTCATAATTCTACCAAAGGCTTTAGACCTGATAGAAGCAAACAACTGTTTCTTCGTAAGAAAATATTTATTGACTATTTAAGGGCTGGATAGTGGCTTTTGTCTACCATGCTGTGCTTTCACTTTGAACTGGAAGCCAAAATATCAGACATCTGTGCTTTTCTGTTTGTTTGTTTGTTTGTTCACTAACGTTAAATAAACAAAGTGGGTTCCAAGAAACAGTGAATGATTCTTGTGTCAGTCCTTCTCATTTCTGAGGACAGTATAGAAACAGAAAACTGCCCTTCTGAGCAAGGTTGTGGGCAGCGCCAGCACTCATCAAAGAACAGGCTATGGCTTCATGGTAGCTCCCTAATATGAGGCAGGCGATTCGTCTACATGTCAGCTCACTTGCCTTAACTGAAAAATGGGCGGGAAATGTCTGCCTCTGTCATTCTTGCTACAACTGATGAGAAGCAAGATGGATGGATACAGTTTTAGGAGAGCAAGAGACAGGGATTTCAGACATTGGGTTGTATTCCTAAGTCAAACAAGACTTGGATGGATGACATTGCTAGGACCCTTTCTGTATCTCAATGAACAGCTTGGGCAAGATAATGGAAAACCACGCAGTGGCCCAAGGGGTTCAGATTTTTCTTATGAGGGCAATAGCTATGACTAAAAATCTTATAGCAATCACAAGCCAGCCCCGGGGGGGGGGGCAAATTCCTTTCCTTCAATGTTGCTGAACAATAGCAGCAACTTTTTGGATGCTTGAGAGTTGATGAATGACCAAGGTTGCTGCAGTGTGGTATAACTTTTCCAAGCCATGTGTCTTGGTTACTTTTCTCTCCTTGCTGAGACAAAATACCCAACACCCGAAATGAAGGAAGGAAAGGTTTATTTAGCTTACAGTTCCTGGAGGTCTCAGTCCATACTTGGCTGGTTCAGAGGCAGAGTGGCACATGGCAGAGGGCAAACTGTTCATGGCAGCAGAGCACAGCAAAAACAACCAGCAAAAAGGGAGGAATGGCTGCAAGCAGCCTCTTCTCTTCCCTTACAATGTAAACAGCCTACCCCCACCCAGGGGGCATGTAGCTCTCACAAAATCTCCATGCCTTCCTCATCCATAGGCTCAGGATGTGTACAAAGTAAGCACCCAGGCTTCCTGCTGAATCACTCTGCCTAACCCCTAGACTCCCCAAGTTGACACAATGTATCAACAGTAACACCATGTCTGAAATTAAAAAAAAAAAAAAAATATTGGGGCATGTGGGTAAGCAAGCCCGAAAGTGGCAACAGCTCTAAAATAGACGCTAAACATGAATGGGGGTGCTGAGCAACTGCAATCAGCATGGAATACTTGAAGAACGATGAGCCTGCTGCCATCTTCCAGTTTTGTGAGGCTCCACAAGCATCCTGCCTCTACCTCTGTAACCCTAACTGCACATCTGCCTTGCCATCGCAGCCACCTCCAAAAGGCACAGCCTAAATTCATAAACTGCTCACTTGTTTTTGACTTCCTTTCCTAATCTGATGTGATTCAAGGATAATGAGACATCTATCACGCAAACCATTGCACACTAACTGGCTTTAAGGTGACATTGGTTTACTTCATTTTCACTGTAAAGTACACAGGAATTTAAAAATTATTAGTGGTTCTGTTTTACAGAAGAGGGAATGAAAGGTCAGCTTGGTTAAATGACTTGCCCAGAATTATTCAATTAATAAATAACAGAAGTAAAACTTGAGCCTGATTGTTTTGATTCTCTAATTGCTATGGCTGCTGGCATCTCATATTTTGCTGAGAGTGTGCTTGTTATGCTGACTTCATAGTAGGTATTCAATTAATGTTTACCTTTCCCCCTTTTGATTCTTTGCAGTGAACCAAATCTCCCTCTCAAATAAATCCCTATCATAGTTCACACTGTGATGAAGTTTCCCTTTGAAGGAATTTGAATCAATGCTCAAAAAACAAATTATGATCTGCATCTATTCAGAAAATTGTTCAGCATTATGCTAAAGAGTAGCATTGTCTAAATTCAGAGCAATTCTTGAAATTGAAGAACAGCACACCTCATAACACAGCTCTGCGAGCTGTAATGCTGGAAAGTTTTCCCAGAAAAAGATCCATATATGGGATATAATAGCTGAACTCTAGAACAAATGGTTATGTAAAGGTAGGAGTCTTTGAGCTTAAAAAGCTTTTATGTTCATTAAGCAATACACAGTCTATCATTTCTCCAACCTTAAATGACTGTATTATTTCTTAAAATTGGTATAAATTGAATGTTTTTTAAAATTTAATTATGTTTCCTACTGACCTTACATTAGATATAAAACCTGGCAGAGATGAGGGTCTAAAGAAAAGGTTGTCCTCAGGCATACTCAAAACCCTATTTGAAGATTCAGCAATGCCACATTTAGAGGAAAAGAATCTGCACTTCTGAGTGTAATATTGCTGTCCTCGGTGTACACCTCCAACAGCTCAGGCTTAGCTTGAAAGAGTGGAAGGCAGACCACAAAAGGCAGCAATGGAGACTAGCAGCAACCACCAGGCAGGCTCCTGTGGACAAGGGTCTGTCCACTCATCTCCAAGATGTGCTGCCTGGGAAGTTTATTTGAAGTAATTTAGCCCTGGGAAACCTGACTTAAACCAATCAAACACACAGGGGATTGATAAGGTATTAGCAACCCACTTGAATAAGTTCCAAGGAGAAATCTTGCCTGCCAGGATTCCTGTGATCCACAGCAACCCATCAGTGCACTGTCTTCCCAGCAGGGAAACCTGCTTGAAAGCCCAGCTGCACCATAGGCACTTGCTGGAGAACTCAGTCATAAGTTGATGGCAAGCCAGTGTCAGCTAAGGATTATTTAAGATAGATGATACTGAAGAGGGAGAATCTAATGGACTATATAAACAATCTCTTCTTCTAGAAATTCTAAGTTGCCAAATCATCAGGAAGAAAAGCACTTGAATTCTATTAGCTCAACATTCCCCATCGTGGAAGACAGATCTGCTGTCTCCCACATTTGTGTTCAATGAAGGAAGGTTGTAACCAAATAATCATGGTGTCTGCTTACAGAACAATGTGTAGAAAAGGAGATGAAGTCTGTCCCTGAACACTGTTTTTCATATTTTGTTTAGTTAAACTATATAACAGATGTCATTAACTTTTACTAAATATTACTTCTTCTCCAGGATGCTGAAATTTTAAAATTGAGGCAGACAGTCTCCATCCTATGAAGACTCGTGGTGTATAAGGAAGTGGTATGCTTAGAATTGCAAACATAACTGACATTGGAACAGGTAAAAGGGGGGAGGCATTGAGTTAGGCAGCATACAAAATAGCTCAGGAATGTTTTACAGAGGAATTCATAAGTAAACTAGGATGTCAAAGGCATGCAGAAATATGCAGGTACTCAAGGCAAAAGAAAATAAAAAAAACTTTTCTGGACAAAGTACCTGTGGTTGAAATTAGAATACAGTGCATGAACCAGGCTGGAACAAAGTATGAATTTGCTTGTGAAAGTAGGATATCCATGGAGGTATGAAATGTCCCCTGTTCATGTCAAGTGCAGTTGAAATCAAGCAGTCAAATTACCTGACTGATCTCTGCCTATTTGCCATGCTTTTCTTCATTAGGTCTTATATTTAGGGTGCCTGTCTCCCCATGAGGGGAAATGCAGTGATCGTTTCAGGTTGATGTGGCCCTTTGCAGTCTGTGGCCCTAGGAGGTATTAAGGGGTGTCTTTCTCAACAAACTCCTGCACATGTACAGGAAGGGACTCCACGTCTGGTATGAATGGCACAACATCCCTGAGAAAAAGTAGAGCAGAGAGCATCCTGTCCCTAGGACACACCTTTGCATTCCAAAGACTGCTGCCAAGTCAAGGGGACATTGTGAGTGGCCTGGGATGGGAATATTTACATAGGTGCTGTCTGCAGGACACCAGGAACTGACCAGAGGAGTGCTATCTGTGAAAACTGCTCTTCCTGCCCATATGACAAGTTAGCTGTTCTCGGGGATGTGGGTTGAACAATGGAACAAAGCAAAGGAATAACACCATTGCTAATGTAGTCTAATCTATAAAATCTCTTTTTTTCCCTGCAGTAACCAGGTGCAGAACAGAGCGATATAGCAAAAAGTGCTGCTAGTCCAACAGGTCACCCTGGGGCTTCTGAGTACCTTCTGGTGATTTTCTATCTGGTTCATGGTCCCTGAACCCTCTCCTGCTAGTAAGTCGTGACTCTATCCATCTCTGCTCATGCATATGAGTAAGTCTCCAATACACTGTACCTCATATACCTTCTTCAGCCTCTTGGCAACCTGTTGAACTGCCCTAGCACAACTAGACTGTGGATAGCACAACTAATTCTGTGGATACAGAATACACATACCCCAAATCATTGTCATTTCTGCATGTTGAGATGCTCTTAACTTGTTGGTGGGATTTGGAGACTGAAGGGGGTTATCGTGACATTAGAGTGAGTATTCCTTGTAGGAAGGAAAGCTCGAAGATGAAAAGCATGTCCCCACAGTGCTGCAAAGGTCAGAACACATAGAATGTTTAGGTGTGGCCACAAATGGCTGCAGTGCAGGAAATAATGCAAAATTAGTCAATAAGGTCAGGCTGTTCTAATGAAGCTTTCAGAGGAGTAATACACCTGACAAGATGATCTATAAATAGCTCAGTAAGGAGATTAGCGGCCATTCCAAATGTCAGCAGGAAGCAGTTAGACTGGGAATTTCAACTGTGCCTAGTACCTTGTATATAAATGACTCTCATATACTTCACTGCATTTATCCCACAGGAATCCCTGTAAACCAGATACCATTAGCTCCATCTCAAAGATGGAATAAAGTGCTTGGAAGAGAGGGGCTAGGTCCAATACACAAGATAGAAATGCTCCTTTAGATTATTTTTAACTGACACATAAAAAATATAGACAGTGGGCACATTAATAGAGTAATACAGCTCAAAATGTGTAATTTATTATATTTTAATGAGGTTAAATATAACTATTTCTCCAAACATCTGCCAACTGTCTATAGTGAAAACTTTTAATATACTTTCTTCTAGCTTTTATGAAATGCACTTTATTATTATTATTATCTATGGTCACCCTACCATACAATAGTCCATGAGAAGTTCTTAATTTTACCTACTGTGATGAAGTGTCTGTTCCTTACCCTTTCCTGACCCCTTTCTTGCCAGCCTACGGTAACCACCATACTACTGTCAACTGCTGTGAAATGAACTTTTTTACGTTCCACATCTGAGTGAGTTCGTACAGTCCCTGTTGCACAGTGCCTGGCTTGTCTCACTTAACAGTGAGCTCCAGTTCCGTTCAAGATGGCACAAATAATGGTATTTCCTTCCTTTTCATGGCTGAAGAATACTCCATTGTGTATATATACCACATTTTCTTACCCATTCATTGGTGGATGGACACTTGGGTTGTTTCCATTTCTTAGCTATTGTGACTAGTACTGCAGTGACCAAGAGAGTGTAAGTAACCCAATTAAAAAATGGCCAATAACCTAAATGGGTATTTCTCAAAAGAAGACATACAAATGGAGAACAAGTATATGAAAAAATGCTCCCTATCACTAGTCAGAAGAACAGGCAGGTCAAAACCACAAGGAGCTATCACCTCCCTTTAGTAAGAATG
Source organism: Dinomys branickii (assembly GCA_004027595.1). Classification (NCBI taxonomy): domain Eukaryota; kingdom Metazoa; phylum Chordata; class Mammalia; order Rodentia; family Dinomyidae; genus Dinomys; species Dinomys branickii. The sequence goes on from PVLD010022546.1 coordinate 28,684, forward strand.
GCTATTATAAAAATGCCACAATTTTTTAATCCAGTCTTCTGTGGATGGGCACTTGGGTTGCTTCCACATTTTAGCTATTACAAATTGTGCTGCTATAAACATGGGTGCACATATGTCAGAGTGATATGATGTTTTCAGACCTTCTGGGAAAATACCCAGAAGAGGAATAGCTGGTTTGAATGGAACCTCTAGACCTAGTTTGCGGAGAAATCTCCAAACGGCTCTCCACAGTGGTTGCACCAGTCTGCACTCCCACCAGCAGTGTAATAGAGTCCCTATTTCTCCACAGCCTCGCCAGCATCTGTTATTGGATGACTTTTTCATACTGGCCAGTCTTACTGGGGTGAGATGAAATCTCGATGTTGTTTTTATTTGCATTTCTCGAATGACTAAGGATGTGGAACATTTTCTCATATATTTATTTGCCAT
>PVLD010022547.1:0-29111 GCA_004027595.1 Dinomys branickii
GGGACTTTCCCACGTCTCGCCCCGGCAGCCTGGTCCGCCCTACCACATCTCCCCCGGCATCTCAGAGAAATACGCCCAGTTTAAACTTCCCAGCCGAGGTTCCGGCATTCACACTCACCAAGTCTGTCTCGAGCTGGTGGTGTTTATTAAGGAGGTTCGCTCCCTTGCTGCTCACCCGGTCGCCATCTTCCCCGGATCCCCATCAAGGTTTCTTTTTAAAGACTACTGTCTGTATCAGTGGTTGAAATAGGCAGCAATTGGAACCTTCCACAGCAACCATCTGTGGGCCACGTGTAGGAGGGAAGGGTGTGTGCATGAAGGTGGCCTTTCTGGACCACAGGAGAAGACATGCAGGAGGGTGTTAACATGAAAACTTTACCTGGACATGTGAAGACTGTTTGTATGGAGCAGCACATCTTTTGAATGACACCATCTATGAATGAACCTATGCACACATGTACTTGCTAATGAGCCTATGTGTGGAGGGAGAGAGACAGACAGACTGAAGGAGGTGGAGAGAGGATGAGGCCTTCACCATTAGTGATCACCAGCTCTGCTGGTTGAAGTGCAGGAATCTTTATATGTGCATTTAGTGAAATGAGGAGTTTTATAAATGAATACTTTCAGTAGTATAATCTATCCTTTTCCAATCATGTATTCAGCTTATTTACTTATTAATGAATCAATTGTCCTTTCAGACAGGCTTTCACTATGTGCCTCAGGCTGGCCTGGAACTCATCCTGTAGCCCGGCTGGCTTCACACCTGCAGTGACCCTCCCGTGTCAGTGTCCTCAGCACTCAATTTTTATTCTTTTTTTTTTTGGTACCAGCAATTGAACTCAGTGTCTTGCATTTGCCAGGCAGGCACTGTGGTGCTTAGCTATGTCTCTGGCCTGGTTTTTATTCTTAAGGGCATTAAGCATTAGACAAGAAATCTACTACAGTAACCTAATGGACAGTGAATGAAGAATGAAAGAAATCACAGTCTTCTCCCAGGGACAAGGTGGCCTCCGTGTGAGGTGCTCCTGCTTCCTGTGCTCCCCTTTGGGATTAGGCTGTGTCTCTGTGCTGCTGGGAAGAGGGTGTCGGTCCTGCCCTCCTGCTGTCACCTCATGTATACACCCTGGTCGTGGCTGAGTCATCCACCCCTGCTCGATCATTCCCAGTGGCTGCCACTTTACACTGGTGAGTGAAATGGTTTCGCACTTGTCCCTGCCAACACAGAGCCGAAGGGAACCTGCAAGTCTGTAAACACTACTGTCTCCAATGGGTCCCTTCATGTGCAATCTCCAGGTTGAAGGTGCACAAGCCTTGCAGGTGTTGGCCACAGAATTCCCATGGGAGGCCTGTGAGTTGTGTGGACCCTGGAATTGGAAGCCAGGGAGCTGCAGGAGTAGAGATGGGGTCACAGGCTCGGATAAAGGTAAAATAGGATATCATTAAACTTTATTGAAGAAATTAATATGAAACCTTACGAAAGGCAGCTTTTACCTCTGCAGTTAGACTCCAACAATTAGATAGAGAAGGGAAAGAGAGAGAAGCTAGATCTGTGGATGCACCAAGTAGCACAGTTAACTTAAGAATTTAGCAGGAAAAGTCCACATGGGGAAGCAACACATGGAGGTAGCTGGGAACATGAAATGCCAGGGTAACCAGCTCCCCTCACCAGCTCCCCTCACTCACCTCCGATAAAATGCAAGGAGATAACAGCCACGTAAGGTCTCTTATTTAATATGAAACCTCACATATCCCCCATACTCAATCATGAACTCTAAGTCACCTTTCCATGAGGTCCCGCCCATCCATCAGAGGGACAGGAAGGCATCAAATGGCTGGAGAGAAGACAGGTAGAGGTGCCCTGGCTAGGATCAAAGACAGAGTGCCAATCAGATGGCGCCAACACCTAGCTGCCCACATGGGGATGGGAAAATCACTAGTCTTAAACACAAAGGAGCTGAGGGCAAAAATCCATGGGCACTGCTTTCTATTGTCAACCACCCTCCCAGGGTAGCTGTCTCTCTCCCGTTTTCCCATTGCTCTCCACATAAACAATCTTCTGTTATTGTAAACTCTCTCTCATGAGTTCATTACTGAACCCAAATTTACAACCCTGACAAGTTCCAGGAAGTCCGTGAACAGAGCAGTGATATGGTGTGGCATGGCATGGCATGGTGTACACCCATACCCGGTAAGACACAGAGACCTTGTACTGCAGACCTGAAGTGAAGGGTGGGTGGACCAGCCATCAGTGAATCCACCATACTCCTGTCACAGGAACCCACAAACAGTGTGGGGGTCGCTGATATTTGAAGACAAAGTGAATTTCAAGCCAAGACTGTTTAAAGGAGATACAGAATGTCACTACATCCTTGTAAAGGGAGTAGTCAAATAGGAAGAGACAACAATCATAAATATATATGCAACAAAGACTAGTGCAGCCAGCTATATAAAATAAATATTAACAGATGAAAAATCAAATAAGCACTAATAAAATTGTATTGGGGTATCTCAATACTCCACTGTCACAAACAGACAGATCAACCAGACAAAAACCTAACAATGAATATTAGAACGGAAGCAAACTTGTGATCACATGGATTTAGTAGATGTATACAGAATGTTCCACCTCACAACATCAGAATACACATTGTTCTTAGCTGAACAGAGGATGTTCTCCAAAATATACCACGTACTAGCTCATGGAACACACTAAAGTAAATGCAAAGGAATTGAAATTATCCCATGCAGATTATCAGACTATAGTGCAGTGAAATTGGAAATCAATGGCCAAAGAAACCACAAGAACTTTATAAAACACATGGAAATTAAATAGCACCCTCCTGAAGAACCAATGGGGCCCAGATGAAATTAAAGAAGAAATTAGACAGTTTCTACAGTTAAATGATAATGACAATATAACGTGCCAGAACTTATGGGACACAATGAAAGCAGCCCTAAGAGGGAAATTTGTATCAGTGCATACCCATATCTGGAAAACAGAGCAAGCACAAATAAATAAACTATTGGTGAACCTCAAACTTCTAGAAAAAGAAAAGCATGCTAAACCAAAAGCCCATAGGGGGGATTTATAAAGCCCAGAGCAGAAATTAACACACTGGGGAATAAGAATCAATGAATCACAGAGCTGGTTCTTTGAAAGATTAAATAAAACTGACAAACCCTTATTCACCTTATAACAAAAGGGAAGAAAAGCCTCAGATCCACACAATTAGGTATGGAAAGGGGGGGATAGCAAGAGACCCTGCAGAAATCCAGAAGATCATCTACACCTACTTTGAAAAGCTGTATTTTAATAAGATGGAAAATGCAGAAGAAATGGAGATTCCTAGATATATGAATTACCAACGCTGAATCAAAATGATATAAAAATCCTAAATAATCCAATGTAAATCAATGAAATTGAAGATGTAATTAAAAGCCTACTAACAAGGGACTTTCAGAAAGATGGCAACTGGGTAAACTGCAGAGAAGTATCCTCTTGGGGAATCACCACCCAAACACTGGATTATAGCAACGTGAGAAGTAAAGAAAGAGAGAAGTGGATCCCCTGACCCCAGGAAGGTTTTGAAATGAGCATTGAGGCCGTCAGAAAGAACAGACCAGACCCCTCCTGGGGAAGCACTTGGGTGGCTGCCATGGTGCAGTGGGATCTGCAGGCTGGGACAAAACTAGAATGGAGGGGGAGCCTGGAGAGGGAGCAGCAGTGATTAGGAAGTGCTGTGGAGACGTAAGAGAGCCAGCTCCAAGAAAGGAGTGAGTGGCAACAGAATGCTCATAGCCTTTTCCACTGGCTGCACCAGCCTACCACATTTGGACCTGCCCCTGCCCGGTGCCACCTTGCTCCGCACTCCTCACCTGCCATGGCTGCTCCCCCTCACCCTTTGCTCATTCTCTCAGTGCATCCAGATATCCAGAGGCTCTACAGCACCCCCCACTTCAGACTGGAGATGGTGCCATGCTCCCCAATGCTGCCGAGAACTGGAGCCCAGCAACATGGAGCCAAACTTCAGCAGTGTGAGCCACAGGGCATGTGGTACCCACCACTGGGAGTGCACGGAGCCACTGCTGACTGCACTGTGATGCTGTGGAGGAGATGGAGCCACCCCAGGACGTGTGGGGCTGCACAGTTCCACCGTGCATGGCACATGAGACACCTCGGGTCCCGTGGTCCATCCCCTGCTGGAGGATCCCTCTCCCTTGGCTGCCGACCCCAGTGCCAGCCCTCTGAGATCCTTGGCACATGACCCGGAAGAGGAGCAACAGCCACAGGTCAGTGACAGCAGCCAGGTCAATGACAAACTGGAGGGCTGAGGCTTGCTACTACTATGAGCACTGAGAGGGTCTTCATACCGCTGGCAAATACAAAGTTTGTATCAACAATAGAGACAAGATATATGAAAAACACCAGTCCTGGAGATCAAGAGATGACAATATACTCTACCCAGAAGACCCGAGAAACTCCTCCAATTGTTTCCCAAAGCTAATAACTAAACTTACTACACACCCTGAGCTACCTCAGTGAGCATGGGTGGGGGAGACTTCACATCACTTGTGCCTCAGCACAAAGGATTTGAAATGAGAATTGAAACCCTCACAAGGAGCAAACAAGAGTCCTTCCTGAAAAACAGCTCGGGTGACTGCCATGGTGCAGTTAGAGGAAGAGGAGGAGGAGAAAGAGGGAGTCACTATTCAGTACACACCCCTGGCCCTCTCCCTCATTGCTACACTCACACCTTCAGCTTCAGAAGCCTGTGCTCATGGAAGCCTCCTGACTCAGCAAGAGGAAAGTGAAATTCTGAGAACTGGGCTAAAACCAGAGCGGAGAAAGCCCAGCTTGAAAGGCAACCAGGAAAACAGCAGAGAAGGATCCTCCTGTAGATCGCCACCCAGACACTGGAATATAGCAACATGAGAATGACAAGAAGGAAAGAGGTGGGTCCCCTGGTACTGGGAAGGTTTAGAAATGAGAATCAAGTCAGGGGGTTCCCCACAGGCTACATGGGAGCCCTAAAGACTTGGGCTGGGCTCCTGGGAGCACCTCATTGGGTAGAGACCAGCAGTCCAAGGGGTAACTCTGAGGACTTGACTGGACCCCCAGGAAGGCCTAGTTGAGGCAGAGCCCAGTGGTCCATAGGGGTGAACCTCTGGACTCAACCAGACCCCCGAGGGCATCAAGTGTTTATCAGTCAGGTATGACCATAGGGTATTTGCTTCCCTGCCTATGTACCATCTTTGAGGATAGGTGCTTTTCCACTTAGTGCCATATTAATTTGAGTGTACCCATGTTTGTTATAGCATAATTTAAAGCGGTCATGTGCTCTCCCAAAGTGAGAGCCCAAGGGAGTAAATAAACCAAAAAGTACAGTTATTATCAGAGGGAAAATGACTGATTGGGTGGGAGAGCAATGGAGATGAGGGTGGAGAAAACTGTTTGATTAATCGAATGTGCCATCATTTGTATAACTGAGTAACAAAAGCAAAGACATCATTTTGTAATACATCCATTTTTAATTTCCCAATATCTGCTCTATAATTCGGTGTTTCCTTTATCTTTTTTGCATTATTCTGGTTTAAAACTGAGTAAGAAAAGCAAAGATAACATTATGTAATATAGCATCCATTGTCAATCCCCTACTATTTTCTCTGTAATTGTGTATTTCCTTTATTGTTTTTGAGATAACCGAGTAACAAATGTGAAGATGATATTATGTAATACAGCATTTATTGTTAATACCCTAGTATCTTCCCCATAATTTTTGTATTTCCTTATTGTTTTTGTGTTATTTGAGTTTATATTCTTTTATCTTTAAAATAAAATTAAAGAAAAACAAAAAAACCTACTAACAAAGAAAAGCCTAGGCCCTGACAGATTCACTGCTGAATTCTAAAAGAAATTTAGAGACTTAACACCAATGCTGCTCAAACTCTTTAATGAAATTGAAAGGAAAGCAATACTCCCTAATACATTCCTAGAAGAAAACATTACCCTGATACCAAAACTGGAGATGGACCCAACAATGAAAGAGAACTACAGCCCAATCTCCCTAATAAACATAGATGTAAAAATTCTCAACAGGATACTGGCAAATGTAATGCAGCAAATCATCAAAAAAATTATATACCATGACCAAATGGGATTCATCCCAGGGATGCAGGGATGGTTCAACATACATTAATGCATGTAATACACCGTATTAACAGAGCCAAGGAAAAAATCATATGACCATCTCAACAGGTGCAGTAAAAGCTTTTGACAAAGTCCAGCACCCATTCATGATCAAAACCCTACAGAAAAGTGGAATAGATGGTCTTTATCTCAATCTGATAAAAGCCATATATGATAAATCAACAGCCAATAGATATTGGGAAATGAAAGGAAACTATTTAAAAGGGAAAAGAAACTGGGATGAGGAAAGGAGAAAAGAAGGAAGGAAAAAGGAAAAAAAATATATATGGTAGTTAAGATAATTATACTACTGCCAGGAGTGGTGGTGCATGCCTATAGTCCTAGCACTAGGGAGGCTGAGGCAGGAGAATTGTTGCAATTTTAAGACCAGCCTGGGCTACAAAGTGAGCTCAAGGCCAGCCTGACCTGCATAGTGAGACCCTGTCTCAAAAAGACAAAAAAAAAAAAAAAAAAAAAAAAGTTATACTACTAATTTCTCTTAGTTAATTGAAAAGTTTGTGCTTATATTGATTGATCAACTTTTAATGCATATATCTTGTAATGTGTGCAAACATCTTGAAGATAAAAATACACAATGTAAAAACCTTTGTTAGTCTCCAACTATCCGGTTTTGAAATTTTGTGTCATTGTTTCTATTGTTTTATTCTCTTTAAAATAGAAAAAATGCAGGATAAACTTGAGACATTTCTAGGTAAATGGATGCACCTTGATACCGTAGTCTTAAATTAGATAAATTGGATGCACACATGTAAATACCACATTGTTTCTCTGATGTGAGAAACCAAAAGTGTAAGTATGAATAAAACTGTGTAATAGATACTGGGAAATAGTAATAGATACTGGGAAGAAAATGTTCAAATGGGAGGAAGAACTAGGGGGAAGGGAGGGGAAAAAGAAGAAAAGGGAAAGATAAAAAACAAGAGAAGAATGAAATGACAGAAACATTGGACTTGTAGTCTTGGACTACAGGCACGGAGATCCAGATAACTAACATCATTCTAAACCTTACAAATGGCAATCCTGCAAATGATAACTTTTATTGAACAACTGCCAAAAACTGTGCCAAATGGAGAATGGAGGCAGAGGAGTGTTCTCATCAAATTGAATTTAAACACTGTTGGTTTTGTCACTGAACAAGCAATATTGGTTTGTTTGTTTTAATATACATTTAGAAGAATCACTAAATGTTTAAAAGTCTGGAAATCTTGGTTTAAGAATCAGTTTTACTCGTAGCTAACCACATATAAAGCACTTACAAATGCATATAATGAGTTAATATCTATTCCCCAATTCACAAATACATCACAAAACCAAAATTCTTCTTAAGAAAACCTCATTGTAAACCAAAATATTATCAAGCCTATAGCATAACCTTTAACTCAAATGCTGGAATGACAAACTGAAGAATTCATCTTGTATACATCCGGTGCAAAACTAAATTGTACAGGTGGGTTATTTGGTAGAGAAGAACACTTCCCTTTTCCAACCTGTCATGAACAGCTACTCTCATGGTGTCCCAAAGACCGAGCCTGGCCATCCTGAAGCTCAGAGGAGCCAAAGGAGCTTGGTGAATGTGCCAAACGAAGATCCCAGGAGCTGAACAATTTCCTGAATGCAAGGGTTCAGATGAAGGGAGCCCGCCCACGTCATACACTGTAAACAGCAGGCTTCTCCGACTGTGTAGGATCTTTCCTCCACGTGGCTAACACTCAGTGAGAATCCTGGGGCGTGGGGAGCCAGAGGCGTTTTCCAGGTGGGTGGAGCAATGGCCACAGAGAGCCAGGAGCTGACTGACACGAGGAGCAGACGGAGGTTTCATTTTTTATGCTGTGCGGAGTTTAGTACAAACACATGCTAATCTTTTCTTTGTACAGAAAAAGAAACAAAAACCATAAAAACAACAAGAAATCCCCAAACAGTTTGATAGGAAGGTAACAATGATCCACACATTATGTATTATTATCTTCAAATCAGTTACTTATACTATAAGGTATCAGCAAGAGAAACCACCAACAGAGTGAAGAGACAACCCACAATGTGGGAAAAAATATTTGCCAGCTGTTCCCCAGACAAAGGTTTACTATGAGAATGTATAAAGAGCTAAAAAAACTCAGACCTCCCAGATTTAAAGACTCAATCCAAAAGAGGGCATCTGAGATGAATGCACACTTTTCACATGAAGAAATTCAAATAGCAAATAAATACATGAAAAAATGGCTGGGTGTGGTGGCACATACCTGTAGTCCCAGCACTCGGCAGACTGAAGCAGGGGGATTGTTGTGAGTTCGAGATCAGCCTGGACTAAAAAGTGAGCCAAGGCCAGCCTGAACTCAATAGGGACACGCTGTCTCAAAAAGATAAAAAAAAAAAAAAGTTCCACATTACTCACTCATCTTTTGAGGTGCAAATTAAAACAACACTGAGATTTCCTTCTCATCCCAGAAAGAATGGCTGTTATCAAGAAATCAACGAATAACAAATGCTGGCGGCACTCTGAGGAAAAAGGAACCCCTCTCCACTGTTGTTGGGAGAGTAGACTGGTACAGCCACTATGGAAATCAATGTGGAGATTCCTCAAAAAACGAGGGTTAGGGGTCCCACTGGACGCATGCTAATCTTCTGGTGGTAAAAATATGTTTTTCTTTATGGTAAAAATATAGTTCTAGGGAACATTTTTATAAGTTTCTCCAAAGGGGTTCACAAGGTAAGTTTGACACTCTGGCAATATTATCATGCCACATAGTTACCACACAAGTTATCACACAGGTTGTATGATTATCACATGGGTCACTAGGTAGCTAATACTCAGATATTAAGTTTGAAACCAGACAGAAGCATAAGATGGCTTCTGTTCTGCTCACATCACAAATTTAAAGAACAAAAAGCTGGACTGGGTGATAGAACCAAGACCCACATGGAACCAGACCAGACCTTCTCACAGGAGAGAAGTCTTTATTGGGTGGGGAGTAGCAGGGTGGCTAGCAGACCAAGAAAGCCCCCAAGCTGAGCGAAGCGTGGGTTTTTAAACTCTTTTTCAGGGTGGTGTTGGTCGGCCAGAACAGCCTGAGCAGGGGTGGTGGTAGTGGTGGGGTGGTGATGTCTGCAGGTTAGAACAAGCCGAGTGGGGGAGGGTGGGCCAGAATAGCCTGAGCAGGGTGAGTTTGTCAGAGTCCTGCTAAAGTGGATGAGGGTGGGGTTGGCTTTTGCGGCCAAGAGGAAGTGAAGTGGAACAGGTAAGGGAAAGAGAGAAGTATTGAGAGTCAAAATTTTCCCACAAAGGGGCTGGTTGCCGGGTGACTTATCACTGGGGATGTAGCTCAGTGGTGGAATGCTTCTAGTATATATAGAGCCCTATGGTTTGATCTCCAGTACCATGATAGCAAATAGAACATAAAAGTATCACGAAATTTAATGAACCAGGCCAGTAGTGTTGTCTACAATCCCAGCAATCTGGGAGGCTGAGGCATGAGGATCGCCAAATCTGAATTCCACTTGGGCAGTTTAGGGAAATCTCATTTTCCAGAAGGAATAACTTAATGATGATGAAAAAGTTGGCCAAACAATAATGTAAGTGAGGAACAACTTTCTAAATTATCAACAGTGCTTGCAACATCCCTAATACAAAATGAAACAAAACTTAGATTTGTGCTGCTAAAGCATATTCACCCCTTTGAAGGAACACATACTACTAGGGAAAGGATTTTATTTCACAGAAATAATGTTAAATATGACTGCCTTATAGACGTTCTAATAGTTAAGGAAACATTGCTTTTTAGTTTTTCATCCTTTTTGTTTCCCTTTTTCTATTTTCATTTTAAAATATTTCATTCAAATATTTAATTTCCCACCCCAGAGTACATTGCTCTGTCCTCTGCCAGAGTGTAAGAAATGTTAGCATTGTGTCACTGCAGAATAAACACTACAGAGGAATCAGCATAGTATAAACAAAGATTAAGGAAAATAATTCTAAGTATAGGAAAATGCATGGACCATAAATATCTGGTTACTTATCATGTACATGTAGCATGACAACTATTATGTAATAAACACTCAAGAGGTAAACATTTTATTTTCATGTATTTAAACACTGTCATTTTTGTCAAGTTTAGTTTCAATTTCTACAATTTCCCTTACATTATAGTGACAGAAAAACAAAGACGACAGAATATCCAACTCATAAACATGGGATATATATAAATACCATCATAAAATAGTCATTTATACTACTACTTGAAAAGTATTTTAATGGAAGCATTTTCACTACTGTCCCCAAATATCAATATTGATATATTTTCTTTAACTGTGAACTGTATTTATTTTTTTACATTTTTATTTCTTTTTTAGTAATACATAAAGGGAGGCTGAGAGGTTCATGTCCCAGGATGGGCAGACACTCCACGGCAGCCTCTATGTGATAGGAGGGGTCGCAGGAGATTTGAGGTGGCAGAAGGCTCAGAGGTTGACAACGGACAATCCTGGGATAACTCAAGAGGAGGAGATGATCCCAGGCTGAGAAGGATCTTGTCCTGGAGTGCTTTTTAGTTTCTTTGCTCTTAGTTTATTCTTAGTGGGTGGGAGAGGATGGCCCATCCCTAAAGAGTTAATGGGAAATCTCAAAAGGGTGATACCAACAATCCCAAGCCTCCATTTATCCCTTAGGCAAATATGGAAGAAAAGTTACGGGGATTTGTGGTCCCCAACATATCCCCCATTTTGTTTTTGTAATTGTAGCAGGTGAAACAGCATAAAGGATACGATGGCCATCATAGCAACAAATACATTCTCGAGTAACTATCAACTTTAATACAAAAATATTTTCAACTTGGTAACCAAGAACATTTAATGACTGTAAAACTTTCACAAAACTTCAGTGCTACACAGAACAGTTTTATATGAAGCTTAAAAGTATAAAGTTCTTTGCTGGGTCTGATACAGTTGAGAGATATAGTATAATCTACTACTTATCTCAATAAATACTGTTTTTACATGAGTTGTATTTTCAAAACCAGTGTTACCTCATAAAACAGTAAAAAGAAACAGTCACTTCCTAGTGGGGGTGGTGACACAAACTGATAGTTACAGCTACCTGGGAGGCTGAGGCAGGAAGATTACCTGAGACGAAGGAGTTCCTGGCCAGCCTGAGCAACATAATGAGATCTGTTCTTGAACACAAAACAGCAATAAAAACCAAGAAGTATCATTCATTAAAGAATCCTTTAAAATGAACACCAAAACTATACAGCTAAAATATTCTAAGGTAACCTCAGCATTAGAAGAGGCTGAGGCAAAAGGAGCGCTGTGAGTTTGAGGCCAGCCTGAACTGCACAGTGGGTCCTGTTTCAAAAATAACAAAAAACTTACAAATCACATACACTTTAATGACAACAGACAAAGCCAGGGATGTAGCTCAGTGGCACAAGCACCTGCTTGGCAAGTGCAAGGTCCTGAATTCGATTCCCGGTACCAAAAAAAAAAAAAAAGAGAAAGCCCAAAAGTTTCAGTACTGTGACACTAAACAATGGAAAATTTAATAAAGACACAATTTGTGTAATCAAATATAAACATACTAAACAAATGAATAATGGTCTTTTAGTACAGTAAGTAGGTTGATTTGAGAGCTAAAAGTGTACATAATAAATTACTTAAATATTTCAGATGTTATAATTTCTAAGCCAAACATGGAGTTACTTGGCTCCCCTATTTCCAAGAGATGAGACAAAAATCTCTACTTTCCACAGCAGACTCTGGATCTTTTACATTTTCACTGAAGTGATACCTGTACCCCAAAACCTTCAGCAGAAGAAACTTGAATTTCCTTTTTATTTTAAAGAAAGATAAAAAAGAAACAAAAACAATGATAGAGTTTCAAAACAGGATAATAACAAATTAACAAGGTTAATATATTGCATATTACTGTCTTCAGAGTTGTTCAGATTACAAGATATAGGTAAATATAATCAACCAGTGCAAACACAAACTGATCTTTTCAATTACCTAAAAGAAATTAGTAGTAAAGTTGCATTAGCTATCATACAATCTTTTCCCTTCCTTCTTTGCTCCTTTTCCCATCCCAGTTTTCTTTCCTTTTAAGCACTTTCTCTCCCTTTCTCAATATCCACTGCAGATTTTATATCTTATTTACTCTTTTAGTTTTTTACACTAGGGACCAAAACCATGTTTACATATGCGAGTTTGATTTATTTCATTTTTGAGTATGGTTTTTAGTTCATCCATTTATGTATAAAAGTTTTGAGTTTATATTTATAGCTGAGTAATACTCCATTGTATAAATACCACATCCTTTTTATCCATTCCTCAATTGATGGGCATTTTGGCTGTTTCCAAGGTTTAGCTGTGGCAAACTGTGCTACTATAAACATGGGTGCGCATATATGTCTGTAGTATGATGTTTTTAATTCTTCTGGAAAAATACTCAAAAGGGAAATAGCTGAGTGAAATGGGACCTCTAATCCTAGTTTTGTAAGGAATCTCGACACTGATTTCCTCCACAGTGGTTGCACGAGTGTACGCTCCCACCAGCAGTCAAGAAGGGCTCCTTTTCCTCCATAGACCCTCTAGCATTTGTTATTGGTTGGCTTCTTGATGACAGCCATTTTTTCCGGGGTGAGATGGAATCTCAGTGTTGTTTTAATTTGCCTTTCTTGGATGACCAATGATGTTGAACATTGTTTCATATATTGATTTGCCATTTGTATTCCTTCATCTGAGAAGCGTGTATTCATCTCAGATGCCCATTTTTGGACTGGGTCTTTGAATCTGAGGGGTCTTAATTTTTTCAATTCTTTCTATGTTCTAGATGGAAGTCCTTTTTTGGGAAACAAGAACTTGAACTTCCTGACTCAGAGTCTGGCTCACTGACCCCACCTAAGTCTCACTTGGCAGATCACCTATGTCAGTAAAACTCTGACCAGATTCAAGACAGGAAAGATAAACATGAGCTGAGAGGCAAGAAAGTTTAGTCGCATTGCAAGAGGCCCGATGCAGTGCCGACATTAATTCGCTCATCTCCTCCAGTATCGTATTCATACACAACCATCCGGGCCTTTTTCCACTGTGCAGTGCATCAAGTGCTAAGCAAAATTTTTTGGCCATGATTAATGATATGGTAGTTGTTGGATTCTGACACCAAAGGAATATTATTAATCTGCCTCCAGGTTTTGGTGGCAAACACCTGGAATCCCAGCACTCAGGAGGCTGAGGAAGGAGGATCATTGCAAGTTTGAGACCAGTCTGGGTGACAAAGTAAGGTGAAGGCCAGCCTGACCTGCACAGCGAGACTGGGCCTAAGATGACAGCTTGTGACAGTCATGCTTCCCCTGCAGACTGCTCTGAGACAGCGGTAACCAGAAGAGATTTGCAGCACGGGCCACACTTCCTCAACTCACTGCTGAGCTGCCTAGCTGCCTGGATTTATAGAGAATGGTGTGGGATTCTGTTTCCTTCTGGAGCCCTTTCTCTGTCACAGGGCTTCCCATGAGAACCGCAGGTGCAGGAGGTTCCCACGCTAGGGCACGCCGGTGCCTTTCAGATTCAGGGTGGAGATGCACAGATAGTAGGTGTTTTGTGTGTTGGGACAGTAGTCTGGGCAATGTCGAGTGTTCTTTTGGCTGGTCGTCGTTTTAGCTGATGGTATTAGAGTGTCAGTGCTCTTGGAACTGATTTCATGGTTTGCGCATGGCATTCCTGTCATCTTTCTCTAGTATGTGTTGCTTGATTTCTCTCTTTGAGCTCTTTCCTTTTTTGTAAAGTATGAATAATAGGATTAGGATAAAAAGTGTAAGACTGCACTGGCTATATAGTATGCTCGCAAATATTTGTTGCTCTGCGCAATTAACTGAATATGCAGTTCTTAGAATATAGAAGTTCAGGGAATTTTAGGTTTTCTGTATTTTTGAAAAAGCACCACAATTTTGAAGCCAAGAGCCTATAGAAAACAAAACAAGACCCTGGCAGTTTCTACAGAGATCAATTTCAGGTTTTATTTGTTTGTTAATAGATTTTATTTTTGGAAGAGTTTACAGGGAAACTGAACAGACAATACAGGAAATGCCCACATGCACCACTCTCCCTGCCTTTTCCCTATTGCTAACAGTTTGCATTAGGGAATGATGGGTTAGAAGTAATGAACAAATACTGAGACACGAATATGAATTAAAGTCCATGGTTTACATAAGAGCTCGCTGTGTGTTTCCCAAACCCACAGGTTGCTGTCTGCAGCCTTGGGGATCAAACCCAGGGCTTTGGGCAAGTTTTCTACCCTGAGTCACACCTGCCCAGAATCTGGATGGGTTTTGACAAAGGTATAATGTTGTGTGTCTACTGTTACAGTGTCATAGGGAGTTGTTTCACTGTCCTAAATAGCCCCGTGTCTCACTTATTTATTCTTGCATCTGTCCATCAAATTGCAGTAACCATCGATCTGTCTACTCTTTGTAAGGTCTTGTGAATTATCATGAACATGATGTCTCTCTGAAGGACAGATTTTATTCCCTAAATTCAATCATCAATTACCTTCTCCCTTATGCCACAGGGAAAATCTGAGGATTTCTAGAAATAGTTGCTACAGGTAGAACTATATCTCTTCACTATTTCCTCTCCCCTATTCACCATCACCAAGGAAACCACATCTAACGCCATGACTGGAACTCTGTGTCTGCATTTTGAAACCTGAAATTCTCTTTATCCACTTCTTGGATTGTGTGTGTGTGTGTGTGTGTGTGTGTGTGTGTGTGTGTGTGTGTTTGAGACAGGGTCTCGCTATGCAGTTCAGACTGAACTTGAGCTCACTTTGTAGCCCAGGCTGGTCTTGAACTTGCAATGATCCTCCTGCTACAGCTTCCTGAGTGCTAGGATTACAGGCATGTGCCACCACGCCTGGCCTACTTCTTGGATTTTTGGATTTTCTAATTATTTAGTATGCATTTCCATTTTTATACAAAGAGAAAGACATTCTTTGGTGTGCTCAGAGAGAAACAATAGAATGCAGAGCCTTGTTGGGTCTTTTGGCTTTCTTTCAGATTCTGTATGTTTCTGACGTGGAATTTAGGATGAGATCAAATGGAAGACAGTAGCACCAGATTAACTTTGAAAGGCAGTTTTATTCTACTAGCCTGCTGGGGAACCCAGAGGTTCAAATCACCAGCTCTGTTTTGAGGCTACTGATCATGTATATAGGTTTCCAGAAGAAAGTACAATGAAGGCAGATATTGTAACATTCTATGGTTGGTTATACATGTTTCTGTCACTAATTGCTAGTCACAGTTTACCCTTACAGAAACTAATAAGGTTACTGTCCTACACCATGGGGAAGAGTCATTGTCTGCGACTGGGCAGAGGTATCCTTGTGGTGATAACTCTGGGGTTTGAAAGTAAGCAAAGCACCACTGTCTGGCTGAGATGCCCTTATCTTGCAGCTGACTTCAGGAGGGTAAGTTCTGTAGCCTTCTAATTCTGAGAACCAGCTGCATTTCCCAGGCTCATTCTTGAACAGTGGTAGAAATATACTAGTGTTAGAAATACAGGATTAAAACTTTCATTATGTTTAAAATAGTCGTTACAGTTCTAGAAGTTTTAGCTCCCTGGGCACATGGAAGACTTTTCTGCTTCCAGATTCGCCTTCTGTGAAATCCTACTTTTTCTCTCTCATATTATTAATTACTCTTAGAACCCTAATCTGGTAATTTTCTTCCCTTTCTCTCTATTAACAAAGAATTTCATTTCCCCACTACTAAAAAGAAAAAAACACTTAC
The DNA here is from genome assembly GCA_004027595.1 of Dinomys branickii. Classification (NCBI taxonomy): domain Eukaryota; kingdom Metazoa; phylum Chordata; class Mammalia; order Rodentia; family Dinomyidae; genus Dinomys; species Dinomys branickii. The sequence goes on from PVLD010022547.1 coordinate 15,979, forward strand.
CTTTCCTCTATTAAAAAGAAATAATCCTGAAATAATAATTTTCTCAGACAATTGTAGGGTATCTCTTCCCCCTTCAGGCTCACTGTTTTAAACTAGTAGTGCTTCATTTTTATAAATTCTAGAAGTTGAAATCCACTGAATCTTTATAGTCTAAGGACAACCTTATTACTCTTTCACCATCAGGCAGCCCCTAATCCTTTTTCTTCCAAACGTCACCACAACACCTATGGAAGAACGTGATATTACCTTCTTTATAGATGGCTGTTACCTCAGAAGTATAAATGTGGAATTTTAAGCTGGGAACACTATTGTGAATTTTCAATAGCCTGTAAAGCTGACTCCTTACCTGAGCTTCAGTGATGTCAACTGATGAACATGACTGTGGCCCTCACTCATGCGTGGATACTAGTAAGAAGTAAGAGATCTAAGATTTTCACAAATCCAGTTTACTTCTGATATTGTACACAATTTTGGTATGCTGTGAAAGAAAAGAGGGCTCATGACAACCACAGAGATGTCCATAAGAATAGAATCCAACCACTAATCTATTTAAGGTTATACCCAAGGAGTTATCTAATCTCAAAATGAAAGCACACACTGTTGGTCAGACACCCAGTGTGGCTCACAAACAGGGAAAAGAAAACTTTTGAAAAAAATATTTTCTGTAGACACACTTTCTTGCCAACTATGGTTGATGATGGTTCATGCCTATAATCCCAGCCCTCCAGAGACTGAGGCAGGAGGATTCAGTGAATTCAAGGCTAGCCTAGGCTACATAGTGATTTCAAGCCCAACTTTAACTACATAGTGAGACCTTGTCCCTGGGTTCAATCTCCAGTACTTCAAAAATAAAGAAATACTATCAAAATCTTACTAAGTACATGCATACTTATCAGCATTAGGTCTTGTCTACCTTTTCAGCCAAAGCCCTTATATAGTCTTCAAATTAAGGGACTTAATCTGGAAAAGATACCTTGGCAGAGCAATTTTGAATCCAAGTAGAAGGTATCCTATACTGTGTTTCTAATTGCCCAAACTGCTGCAAAATTACATGGCATATGAAGTGTAATTAGTGTTTCACAACCTAAAAAAAAAATATAAGTTGTACTTTGAATTGATATCTACCCTAACAGAAAATCTGGAGTTGAGAATCTTTCAAGAGATCACAGAACAAGTTGGCAACAACAGTAGACTAACTTTTCAAGATCCGTAGAACAAACACACAACTTTAGGTAGCACTCGGCTTCTACCCAAGGCACCAAAACAAGAACCTACAGATTTCTACACTTAATGTTTGCTATCTTCCTTCCTTGTGGAATCTTGGTCATATTTCTTCTGCTTTTTCACCAACCTCTGACCCAACCTCGTTTTTATCAAGGTATATTCTAAGATAGTTTTGTCCCTTATCCTCTATGTCTTTGCCTCCTTTATGTCCCCACCCTTCAAACAAAGACAGTACAAGACTCCCTTGTTTGGATCTATTGCTGCTACTCAGTTTTATGAAATGTTGGATGTCTCATCTTCTACTTGACCCCCAGCACTAACATGAAACTACTGTTCCCCTAAATATGTCCAAAGGAGACTTCCTCAGTGGCTCATCGAAACTACCTCCACATTATCACCCCTAATTTCTCAGCACGTACTAAGCTGCCAACATATTTATTGCACTTCTTGAAATCTCCAAACTCCAGGACTCCACTTCCTTAAGATTAAGAGCAGAGAAAAAGTAATGAACCAACTTTTCCCTAATAACTACCACTTCCTCCTCTACCACTTTCTACCAAGCCTTAACACTCTACACAGTTAAATTCTACAGAGTCTACCCTCCTGACTTTACCCTCTTTGTTAAACCCACTCATTACTGACAGAGCATAACACCCCTGACTTTTCTATGTAAATTTTTACTTAGTTTAATAGTAGCCACCATGTGTTTCAGTACCTTCCCTGGGGGATATAGGAAATCTTTGTATTACCCACTTGGTACCAAAAAAAGGCAAGGTGTGAGCACATGTGCAATAGTGTTAAACCAGGACTTAAACCACATAATGTTCAGTGGAACAGTTTTTGTGTATGTTTACCTGAGCATCACAGAGGGTATAATACACTCACACCACTCTAGGATTGGTTTTTAAAAAAATTTCCTTTTTCTATTTCTGGTAGAAGTGTAGGCTAATTCAGTATAATAGCACGTGAAAAATTAGATTCACAAGTTCTGGAGATCAAAAGTGAATCATTAGATTTCTCATGCATGGATGATGAAGATGATCCATCATGGTAAAATATGTTTTTGTAACAGAAGAGTGGCTTGGGTGGATGATGATGATGATTTTGACATTGGCCGTGTGAGCCAAAGTTCCTGTGACAGTGAAGTGGAGCAAGAAGAGACTGATGCAGACACAGGGAATGGAGACCTCCTTGATGCAGATAATAAGAAAACAGCAATGTGAGTACATATTTGACAAGTTACAGTGTTGCAAAATGGTCACATAACCAAGTGGAACAATCCAATGTGAGAATCAGATCCAAAAATATGGTGCAGATCATGGCAGGGGTAAAATTATTGGACAGAGTGTCAGCACTGCCATTCAGTGTAGGAAATTGTAACAGACAAAGTGTTACAACATGCTGTGAAATACACAAACGCTGAGAGACAAGTAAAACATTCTGCATACACCAATAGTCATATTCAAAATGTATTTATTATGATACTTCACTAGCTGAACTGAAAACATTCATAAATTTTCTGTACTTAGCAGGGATTTCTCATGGTAATTATAGGAATGTAAAGAATTTATGGAAGAGCAGTGGGTCAAAATACCACATAAAAATTTATGCCCTTGTAGTTTCAAAGATTTACTATGCTTTCAGTTTACAAATTTATCCTCGAACTCAGCCATCAGGTATTTATTAACATAGTAATAAACCAAATGATGTTTGCGAACAGACTTGTTTCTCCCATCTCCCAAACTAATCAGAATGTGACATTCAATAATTGGTTTACTGGTTTCCAGTTGATGTTACATTTGCTAACAACACAAATTGACCATATATGTATGCAGGAACAAGGCAGAAATTCCAAATGAAATGTTGCAATTTCAAAATACAGAATTGTATGGTATAATATCTGGATTTTAAAGAGTTATATTGGCCTCATGTGTGGCAAAGAAATACAAAGTGATACTAGCTCTGCATATCTCTTTCCATATGGTATCCTACTCAACCTTCCCCATACTCATCCTTCCTGTGTCCTTGACGTGTTCGGGACTACAAAATATTCTGAGCCTCTATCCCATGTGTTGACTCTTCATATTTCTTGGGCTACCTCTAATATGATTTCCGTAATAAGGAATTCAGGAAAAATTTCTAGGAAAATTATTTATGTGCATTATTAAGGCCCTTATACCCACTATGACAGAAATATGTCCTGAATAAATCAATTCATTGGCTTGTTTGATTGATAAAGCTGACCTTATATCATGTACAAAAAGTAATTCAAGATGAATATAAGTACTTAAGAGAAAAGCTAAAACTATAAAGCTCTTAAAAATAATACTGAAAACTATCTCTGCAACCTTGGAGTAGGCAAGGACTCCTTAGGAAACAAACCAATAAGACCCCAGTAATCACAAGATATTGAAAAATTGAACTTCCTCAGAACTAAACAAAACTCATCAAAAAGTACTCACAAATTAAAAACAGAATTGCACACGAGGAAAACATACATACATGTGCATAAGTGTGTACACATATATAAAATTATGCCTTATAAGTATGTACAAAATTTATGTCAATAAAAAAACCAAAAATATGAAGAATCTTCCTGTTTAAAATTCAAGCCTGCATTGCTTAGTGAGAGAGGTCCTGAAAAGTATGTCATTAAACGGGCACTACTGTGTAAACATCAATTGGATATGTGCGCAAACCCAGATGGTATAGCCTATGGCACAACTAGGCTATATGTGGGCTGGCATTGGCCACACATATGTCATAATGCCCCACATGGCTGTAATCCAATTTTCCTAACTGGGCACTCCTCTTTTCTGGTACCTAGCTTGAATCCTCCCCTCACAGACTCTCCATAGGCCTTACCCTGGCTCCCTCGAAAGTTTTTACTGGTCCACTGTCGCTTAACTGGAGAGTGCCTAGTGGGTGAGAGAATGACACTTTTCCAAGCCAGTTGCTCAATTCTGGAAAGAGCAATTTTGTAATTCCTTTTCATTGCGTTTGAACTGTTAGTAGTTTATTTCCTCTCACTCAGTTTCAAATTAAGTTTTAAATACCTCTGTGATAGTTGTGCCCAACCTGGTTGGTTTGTGAACCACCTAGCAGATTAGTTAACACTTCTGGGTGTGTCTGGCTCAGTCATGGATGGACAACCTAGGCTACTATATGGTCCTAGGCTACTACTGGTCCCAGGCCCCTTCCTCTCTGGTGCTTTTCTCCTGCTTTGCTTCCCAGCTGCCATTAAATGAGCATTTTGTTCCACTACTCTTCTGCTTTGGAGTCACCTGAGTGTAAATTAAATTCTCTGAAAGTGTGAGCCAAAACCCATCTCCTCCTTTAAAATGTGGATATGTGTTGCTTGCTCTCCATAAGGGGAAAGTGGAACCATCTATAAATTATATATATATTTGTTTTGCTTTGGTTTTGGAGCTGGGAATTGAACTCAGGACCTTGAGTTTGCTCAGAAGGTGTGCTGCCGCTGAGCTATATTCCTGGCCTAAATTATATTTTTGAAATGAAAGTTTTCCCTATTATTCTAAAGATTTTGTGTATACAAGGAAATGAACTTGGGATTTCTAGAAGTTTAATGAGAGCCCTAAGATACATTCAGTTTATGTGTTCATTTCTGAACATTTAACTTAATTTGTCTTTCAGAGATGAATGGGTCTAGCTGGATGGTGTAGTTGAATCCTACTGTCTTAAAGAGTCTAAAAAATGAAATCACTTATTACTTCAATCCTGAGTTCTTAGGTCCTTGATCACTTAGGTATGGACACTGGACCAGCAGCATCTGGCATCACTGATGATCTAGACAGAAAGATAGACTCAATGGTGAGAAAGGCACTGAATTAACACCTGCAGTTTAAAAAGTAATGTGGTGATTTTTACATTGTAATAAAGTATGAGTCGGACCTTTCTCCAGGAAGAAAGGCCGACCTGCACCGACAACTGAGCAGCTTGGCGTTTCCGGCCCACATTCCAGCTCTGTGACTCGGATCTTTCTTCAGCAATGGAGGTCGACCTGGGCCAACAACTGAGTGGCGCGGCATTACTGGCCCGCGTCCTGGCTGTGCAACTCGGACCTTTCTCCAGCAACAGAGGCCGACCTGCAACACCACATGAGCAGTGCAACCCTTCTCTTCTGGTAATGCCTACACCTGGGTTCTGCTCCACAACTTAGAGTTAGGAAGTAACTCCAACTGGAAGGGCCCATCCCTGTTGGTGGATGAGACCTGCAGTGTGGAATCAGCCTCAGGCTCTGGGGTCCTCAGGGTTGGGAGGAGAGCCCTGCTCCTGCCTGACCAGCTACCTGATGATCCAGAAGCAGAAGCTGCTGCCTAACCATAGGCTTCAAGGCTGGGGCCCACATGCTTCCCGACCACACACTGGATACTATGGTACTGAAGCTCAGCACTCCCACACTATCACAGGTGTGGTCTGAGCCATGCAACCCAGAAATTGCTTGGGGTCCCTGGGCCCAGTGGTCCACAGTCTGCTACCACCCTGGGTTTAGTTTGACATCGAGGTAAATTAGGGTCCCTAGAGTCCTTTGTGAGCTGCCTGGGTAGTCAGTAGCTCAGCACTAGTAATCTGACATTCAAAATGACAAGACAAAGGGGCAAAATGCAGTCTCAGAACATAACTCCACCCAGAACAAGAACAGGACACAATAACATAGGAGAACTAGGAAAACACATACCTAAATTTTCTGAAATGATCACATCTGAAGTAAAGAAACAACTCCATCAGGCCATAGAAGAGATTAAACCTGAAATAATCTCTCAGGCAAAAAATGGAATGAAAATAATAATGGAAGAAATGCTTTGCACATACAGAGAAGAAAAAGATAGAAGACTAGAAGATCAAAGGCAACAAATGGAAATGTTACATGAGCAATTCAGGAATGAATTAGAACACATGAAACAGTCTCAAAGAGATTTCCAGGAAATGAAAACTGCCACTGAAAGCTGGCAAAACCACTTGAATGAATCCGAAGATAGAATTTCAGATCTTGAAGACAGCATGACAGCTAACAATTGTGAAAGGAAGGATCTCTTAAAGTCAACAAGGAACCAGGAGAAATCAATCCAACAGCTGCAAGATGAAGCAAGGAGAAATAATGTGCAAGTAATAGGAATCAGTGAAACAGCAAGAGGCAACACAAATGACATAAAAAGAATATTTGGAGAAATAACAGCAGAAAATATCCCAAGCATGGTAAAAGATACTGATGTTCAGGTAAAGGAAGCATATAGAACTCCAATGAGCCACAACCCAAATAAAACCACACCCAGACATATAATAGTCAAGATCCCAGATATGCAGCAAAAGAACACAATATTAAAAGCTGCTAGACAAAAGAAACAGATCGCCTATAAAGGAAAACCCATCAGATTCACAGCAGACTTCTCAACAGAAACCATGAAATCAAGAAGAGCTTGGAGCCAGGCTTTACATACTCTGAGACAGAAGAGCTTCCAATCCAGACTCATGTATTCTGCAAAACTATCTTTCAAATTCAATGGAGAAATAAAATATTTCCATGACAAAGAACAACTGAAAAACTTCATGAGTGCCAAACGAACATTACAAAAAGTACTGAAAGATATTCTAGACAGAGAAAAAAGTGACCACAATCCCAAGAACAACAATAGAAAGGAACCCTTAAGCAGAACAAGAAATTAAACAGCAAAGTAGGAAAGCAACAGCAAGTAAACAGCATGACAAGAATAAGCCAACATGTAACAGTTATAACCATCAATGTAAATGGCCTCAATTCACCAGTCAAAAGAAATAGTCTGGCAGAGTGGATTAAGAGACAGAATCCCACAATATGCTCTATACAGGAAACACACTTTACTCAGAAGAAAATCCATAGACTGAAAGTCAAAGGCTGGAAAACAATCTTACAAGCAATAGTTTCCCGGAAAAAGCAGGGGTAGCTGTTACGTTTGCAGGCAACGTAAACTTCAAATTGATAACAATCAAAAGACTATGTACTAGTTAGGAGAAAACTGCAAGAGGAAGAGATAACAACCCTAAACATGTATGCACCCAATACTGGAGCACCAAACTATGCAAGGCAAATCTTAACTGACATAAAAAACCAAATAAACATTAACACTATTGTAAGAGGGGACCTAAATACCCCTTTAACGCAAAGAGACAGCTCAATTGGACTAAAACTCAGCAAAGATATAACAGACCTGAACCAAATGTGTGAACAAATGGACTTAGTAGATGTTTACAGAGTGTTCCACCCCACAACACCAGAATACACGTTTTTCTCAGCTGCACATGGGACTTTCTCTAAAATAGACCACATTCTAGCCCATAGAGCATACCTACCTAAATGCAAAAGGATTGAAATTATCCCATGCATATTTTCTGACCACAGTGCAATGAAATTGGAAATTAAGGACAAGGGAATTCCAAAAACTCTATAAACAATTGGAAATTAGACAACAACCTCGTGAATAACCAATGGGTCACAGAAGAAATTAAAGAAGAAATTAAAAAATACCTACAAACAAATGAAAATACAAATACAACTTATAGGAATCTGTGGGATGCAATGAAAGCAGTCCTCAGAGGGAAATTTATAGCAATGAACTCACACATAAAGAAAACAGAAAGAGAACAAATAAATAGCCTAATGTTGCATCTCAAACTTTCAAAAAAGAAGAACAAGCCAAGCCCAAAGCCCAAAGTAGGGAGGAGATTATAAAGCTTAGGGCAGAAATTAATGCAATTGAGATGAAGAAAACTCTACAAAAAACAAGTGAATCATAGAGTTGGTTTTTTGAAATAGTAAATAAAATTGATAAACCTCTAGCCAATCTTATCAAAAAAGAAAGGAAAGAACTCAAATTCATGCAATAAGGAATGAAAAGGGTGAAACCGCTACAGATCCTACAGAAATTCAGAAGATCATTAATACCTACTTTGAGAATCTTTACTCTGGTAGGATAGAAAACCCAGAAGAAATGACAGATTCCTAGAAATGTATGAATTACCAAAGTTGAACCAAGAAACTATAAAATCCCTGAGCAACCCAATGTCAATTAATGAGATTGAAAATGTTGTTAAAAACTTACCAACAAGGAAAGCCCAAGCCCTGATGGATTCACAGCATAATTTTATAAAACATTCAGTGAAGATTTAATGCCAGCACTCCTCAAACTCTTCAATGAAATTGAAAAGGAAGCAATTCTCCCTGACTCATTTCTGGAGGCAGGTATTATACTAATACCAAAACCAGAGAAGGACCCAACCCAGAAAGAGAACTGTAGGCCAATCTCCCTAATGAACATAGACACCAATATACTCAATAAAATACTAGCAAATACAATGCAGTGAATCATAAGGAAAATTATACACCAGGACCAGGTTGGATTTATTCCAGGAATGCAGGGATGGTTCAATGTTTGCAAATCAATTAATGCAACATACCATATCAACAGAGCCAAAGAGAAAAACTACATGATCATCTCAATAGATGCAGAAAAAGCTTTTGATAAAGTCCAACATGCATTCATGTTAAAAACCCTAGAAAAATTGGAATAGATGGCCTCTACCTCAATCTAATCAAAGCCATCTATGACAAACAAACAGCCAACATCATAATAAATGGACAAAAACTGAAAAATTTCACTTTAAAGACAGGAACAAGACAAGGATGTCCACTGTCACCACTACAATTCAACACAGTTCTGGAAGCATTAGCCAGAGCAATTAGACAAGAGAGAGGAATAAAAGGAGCATGGATAGGAAAAGAAGAAGTAAAACTATCACTATTTGCAGATGATATGATACTTTACATGGAAGATCCCAAAAACTCCACAAGAAGACTCCTTCAACTAATTGACAAATTCAGCAGAGTAGCTGGATGCAAAGTCAACACCCAAAAATCCATAGCATTCCTATACACAAACAACAAACAAACTGAGAGAGAAATTGAGGAAACCATACCTTTTACAATAGCATCCAAGAAATTGAAATATTTAAGAATCAAAAGAGGTAAAAGATCTATTCAATGAAAGCTACAGTACTCTGAAAAAAGAGATAGAAGGGGATTTCAGTAAATGGAAAAACATTCCCTGCTCTTGGTTAGGAAGAATCAACATTGTGAAAATGGCCATACTACCAAAATTGTTGTACAGATTCAATGCAATTCCCATTAAACTACCATCAGCATACCTCACAGATTTAGAGAAAACATGCCTTAAATTCATCTTGAACCAGAGGAGACCCAGAATAGCAAAAGCAATTCTGGGCCACAAGGACAAGTCAGGTGGAATCACAATCCCTGATCTGAAATTATTTTACAAAGCTACTATAATAAAATCAACCTGGTATTTGCTCAAAAACAGATCTGAGGATCAATGGGACACACTGAAAGACACAGCAACAACCACAAACACACTCAGCCACCTAATATTTGACAAAGGGGCCAAACAAGCTCTTTGGAAGAAAGATAGCCTCTTCAATAAACGGTGATGGAGAAATTGGCTTGTCACTTGCCGAAGACTGAAAATAGACCCAAGTCTATCACCAAACTCAAGTACAAAACTCAAGTCAAAATGGATCATAGATCTCAATATTAAAATACAAACACTAAACCTGTTGGAAGAGAGAGTAGGTAAAATCTTGAAGACGTAGGAGTAGGCAGAGAGTTCATCAACAAAAATCAAACTGTAAGGGAAACACTTCAAAGAATCAATAACCGGGGCCTCATCTTACTGAAAGGTTTTTGCACATCTAAAGAAATCACCAGCAGTGTAAAAAGAAAACCCAAAGATTGGGAAAAAATCCTAACTGGCTGTTCCTCAGACAAAGGTCTTCTATCTAGAACATACAAAGAATTAAAAAACATAAAGCTGTCCACATTCAAAGCCGCAATCCAGAAATGGGCACCTGAGATGAATACACACTTCTCAGATAAAGAAATACAAAGGGCAAATGAATATATGAGAAAATGTTCCACATCCTTAGTCATTGGAGAAATGCAAATGAAAACAACACTGAGGTTTCACCTCACCCCAGCATCAAGAAATCATCCAATAACAGATGCTGGCGGGGCTGTGGAGAAATAGCAACTCTTCCGCACTGCTGGTGGGAATGCAGACTGGGGAAACCACTGTGGAGATTGGTTTGGAGATTCCTCAGCAAACTAGGTCTAGAGGTCCCACTCAACCCAGCTATTCCCCTTCTGGGTATTTTCCCAGAAGATCTGAAAACGTGGTATCACCATGATATATGTGCACCCATGTTTATAGCAGCCCAATTTGTAATAGCTAAATCGTGGAAGCAGCTGTGTGCCCCGCGTCTGCTCCACTGAGGGTCCTGTGCCTGCTCTGCTGAGGGCCCCGCTGGGGGCGCCCTGCGGACTGGACCCACCCCCACCCGTGGCATGGTGACGGGGTGGAGCGGGGAGGTCCGCTGTGAGCATGGATGCTTTTCCACCTCCGACCATGGCAGTTTGTATGCACCCATGTGAGCTGTAGTGTGATCTGAGGTAGCTATGTCTCTTCCCAGGGCGAGAGTCCAGGGGTATAGATAAACCCAGGAGTGCAGTTATTATCACGGGGAAGATGACTGATTGAGTGGTAGGGCAACGGAGATGAGGGAGGAGAGAATTGAAAGATGAAATGGGCCATCATCTGTGTAACTGAGTAACATGTGAAGGTAACATTATGTAGGACAGCATCCAGAGCTAATTCCCTTCTATGTTCTCTATAATTTGTATTTCCTCAATCGTTTTTGTATTAACAGAAGTGAAGATAACTTTATGTTATACAGCATCCAGTGCTAGTTCCCTACTGTCTTCTCTATGGTTTGATATTTCCTTTAGTGTTTGTGTGATAACTAGTGTGAAGATAACATTATGTAGTACAGCATCCATCCAGTGCTAAATCCCTACTATGTTCTGTATGGTTTTGCATTTTTGATATTGTTTGTGGCTTGTTCTGGTTCATGTGTCTGCACTCTTTTGTCTTAAAAAAAAAATCATGGAGGCAACCCAAATGTCAATCCACAGAGTACTGTGTAAAGAAACTGTGGCACTTTTACATAGTGGAATATTATTCAGCCATAAAGAAAGACAAATTAGAGGCTTTTATAGGCAAATGGTCACAATTAGAGACCATACTCATAATTGAGTTAAATCAGATATGCATGTGCAAACAGGGTATTGTATCATTAGTGTAGGAACCTGGAGGTGGGAATATAAATCGAGAGGTTTGAAGGGAGACTGCTCAAAAGTAGGGAGCAATCAGGATGAAGAGAAGGAGAAAAGAAAGAGGGGGATAGCTGTGTCTGTATATATGTATGTGCAGGATGGCTGACATGGTTGCCCTCTTGTCTCATGTCATTTTGATGTAAGGATCAATCGAGGGTTGGTTGTTTGATCAATCTTGTATGCCTGTTTGTACTGTCGTGAGCATTCACTTTGAAGTTATCAATGTGTAATATATCAACCATTGGCGATCCCCTGCCACCTTGTCTGTAGTTCAGTATTTGTACTGTTCTCGTGCTACTGTGTGTGTGTCTGTTTGTTAGTGTTTTTGTTCTTTTACTTTGAAAATTACAAAAAGAATAAAGTATGAGAAAAAATGTGGAGCTTTTTGTAGGTCTATAGCTCCACTATTTTGTTTTTACTTATTTTTCCTCAAATAAATTATGTGGCTGAAGAAAAAGTCAAAGCTGAAGGAAGGGGAAATGCCAAGGAGCCTGACAGTCAGGATCATGCTTGCTGGGAAAAGAGAACCTAGAGCCTCGCTTTGAATGAGGAAGCTGTTTCCCTTTCTGCACTCTCCTCTTTATCCTTCCCTCTTCTCTGACCTAATATTCTACACTAATTATTGAGGGAACAGGGTAACACTTTGTGCTTTTCTTGCTTTCAATGTCACTTTCCCTCTTTTTAGGGTTATCATTTGTTTCAGAAATAATGTTTCAACTTATGTATTCTGTAGTCTAATTTTAAAAAGCAGGATCTTCACAATGTTGTGTTCTCATACTTCACATATTATAATAAAAATTATCATGGTAGAGTGGATTATCATCTTGTTCTACCTTGTCTCACACAAATTTTAATGTTACATTTCCTTGGAAATTATTTTTATATAAATTACCTAAAGACAAATAGCATAGTTTCCCTGTTTAGAAACTTCACTGTGTAATTTTCTGCTGAATCCTGTAGTTTGAATCAAATCAAATTCTCTAGGCACAAGAATCCTTGTTTAGGGCAATACCTATCCAGGGGGCAGAAAGGGTAAGATCTGATTCTCAACTCAGAAAAAAATGAGAAGAACAAAAGAATATCTTCTTTACAGAAGAATGTCAACTAGTACACATAGCAAGGAAGAAAATTAGAAAGCTACCTGTTTTGCAACCCCAGTATAAATCAGGCAATGATTATTAGTTGAAGAAAAAACCATGAGATGAAAGGTCTTTGGGTGATTATTTAGCAACAAGTTATTGTCTTCTTTTTTTTTTTTTTTTTTTTTGCAGTACTGGGAATCAAACTCAGGACCTTGTGCTTGCCAGGCAGGCACTTATGCCACTGAGCTATATCCCCAGCCCAACAACAAGTTATTCTCAAATTTAGCAGTTTAAAAACAAGTAAGACTTATTTCACAATTCCTGCAGATCAGGAATCCAGGAGACTCTTCTTTGGACTTTGGCACAGAGTTTCTTATCAAGTCACTGAAAAATTGTTGACCAAACTTGTAGTCATATTAAAACTCTACTATGGGACTCCATGGGTAGAAGTATATGCTCCCAAGTTCATCAGACTTAATTTGTTTCAAAAACTGTTGGAAATGAGAGCTTTATGGAGGGGGAGAGAGAGAGAGAGAGAGAGAGAGAGAGAGAGAGAGAGAGAGAGAGAGAGAGAGAGAGAGAGAGAG
>PVLD010022548.1:0-29109 GCA_004027595.1 Dinomys branickii
CCGCGCGGCTCGCCCGACACGCGCGAAACGTGGGATTGCCGGGCGTCTCCGCCGCTAGCAAGCCGATCTCTGTCGGGAGTCGCCGGGGGGCTGCGCCGGCTCGGGAGGCGGGAGGGATCGAGGCGTCCGTGCTCTCAGGGCGCTAGGATCCAGCAAATCCCTCTCTCCTCTTCCGGCGGCGTTTGGGGCCCTCCGCGCGGCTCGCCCGACACGCGCGAAACGTGGGATTGCTGGGCGTCTCTGCCGCTAACAAGTCGATCTCTGTCGGGAGCCGCCGGGGGGCTGCACCGGCTCGGGAGGCGGGAGGGCCCGAGGCGGCCGCGCTCCCACTGTGCTTGGACCGATCCCAGCTTCTTCCCCGCGGGGATCGTCCCTGGCTCCCAGCGTCTGGGACTTTCCCACGTCTGGCCCCGGCAGCCTGGTCCGCCCTACCACATCTCCCCCGGCATCTCAGAGAAATACGCCCAGTTTAAACTTCCCAGCCGAGGTCCCGGCATTCACGCTCGCCAAGTCTGTCTCGAGCTGGTGGTGTTTTTTAAGGAGGTTCGCTCCCTTGCTGCTCACCTGGTCGCCATCTTCCCCGGATCTCTTACCCTTTACTTGTGATACTCTGACTTGAACCCAATGCCACATGCATGGTCAGCAGATGCTTTACTACTGAACTACACCCCCAGCCACAGTCACAGATTCACATAGTTTCTTACATTTGTTTACCTTCCCATTTCTGCTCAGAAGTACAGAAATGGCTCTATTTAAGAAGATCCTAAATTTTTTATTATATATTACATACTCAATTATTATATATATTACGTACTCAATCAAAAGAACTCCAAAACAGCACTACTCAACTATAATATGTGAAAACTATAAAATTTGGGGCATTATTACAAAATATCACAACCAAACTTGTGACCAAGTATATATTTGTTGAAAGGAGTTTTGACATTTAGGTATAAAGGGAAGATATTTGGGGAAATTTGAGACGTGCAACAATTCTCCAAGAAAATTTCCTGTTAATGGGTCCTTCTGCCTAACCCTCCATTTCCAGTCTGCACATTTTCCTTTAAATGCATAGTCAGCACCCCTAGTTTCTGTGGATGTTCACAGGCAGGATGGACACTCCAGAGCAAGAAAGACCATGGCAGGCAGACAGAATCCCGGAGGGTTCTGCTAACATTAGACAACAGGAAGCAGCTGCCCATTCTCCCTGCAAATGGGATTTGAGAGGATCAGCTCACTCTCTGTGGAACACACCATCTACCTCTCAAGGAGTGACTTGACAAGACAGTAGTGATAGTTTTCTTTCTTGCTATTTATTTGAGGATCATCATTTCAAAGCCCCCATCTATAGGTTCTGGAATACTTTAAAATAGGGGTTTTACATAACATCATATAGCTGCCTTTTCCTTAGAAGCCAATCTTCAATGTCTCTTGCGGGTCTGTGATTACCATCACCTGGTAGTGGATGTTAGCCTGGATCAGACACTGTGTCCCTCTAGCAAGGGCACTTCACTTGTGTGGGATGGTCACAGCTAAGCAAGGTCAAGTAGTTTTCCAAACTGGCCTGAAACATATGATCTTCTCACTGGGCAGAGCATGTACTAGGAATGAAACATCCTCATCTCTGTATCATAAAATGACCTTCATTTTCCTCTCAATTAGAGATTTCTATTCCTCTGTCTTAAATCATATCAAGTGGTTTGCACATTGACTTCAGTGTTTGACTCTTAATTTTTCAAGGGTATTGATGTTCATGATTATCTCTGATACCTAACAAACGATGCCTGGTAAATAGATTACTTATTGCATATTATGAAGAAGTAACTTCCACCTTAGGAAAGGGTAGCAGAGTTTGAGATATTTATCTGCATAGAGCGCTACATGGAAGTATTTAAAACTTCATATATTGTGAGAATAAAATTACAAGGTGCTGGTACTGTACATAGATAAGGAGAAGGATTTGAGTGAGACAAGTTCTGAGGGGGAGCTCAAGAATGACGGTGTGGTTATTCCACACTCTGGAAATGAACAGGACCAAGAAGTTGCAGCTAGAGTACTTTGGGGGTAGTTCTACACAGCTGCTGTAAAGGTGGAAAAGTCTTTCTGCCTGAACCTATCTGGATGAGCTCCAGATGGCAAGATGCCCAGATTCACATTAACACCCTTTGTCCCTCAGAACAGCGAGGATAAGATGCCAGCATATAAGAGGGACTTTGCCAAGAGCCCCATAGCCACACTACAGCATGTGTAATCTGTTAATTCAGCAGCACAGGGCATAACTTGGAAGTCAGGCTTTCTCCAGAGAATCCAGGGAGGGTGTGATAATTCAGGCAGGGGAGCCCAAACCCAAGTAGTTGGAATTCTGCAGTAAGTTAAGTGCATGGCTTTTGTTTTCTGACAACCCTAAGGGGAACTTCTTTCTATTACTTAGTTGATGCAAGTTAATTGCTTTCTTCATCTAGAAAACAAAGGTAATATCTGGTGCACAATCTCAGAACTAAAGAGTGGGTATAATTGTTTTCACATTCCTGTTATGAATTGGGAATGGCATGTAGTGGACTGAAGAGAACCAGAACATTCCGGACAGAAGTATACAGGGCCTAGGAGTCCAGTGTAATAACCGCCTTATCTACACTGAGACAAAGCATGTTCTGGAAGGGTGAAAGACTCTACCTGGGTTTCTCTTGCTGTCAACTCACACACGCACAGCCCAAACTCATTTCAGCTGCAAGACAGTGGCTCAGCCAGACAATGTTGAGGAATGAGGGTGAAATAAAGCTAAACAGAATCTGGACTTCAAGCAGGGTGAAAGTCTTTTTTCCACCCCTGCTTGCTTTCTACATCAGAGAAAAAAGAACTGTCCAGAATAATTGGTTGGCAGCGCTGGGCACGTCCTTTAGGTTCCAAGTGCTCAGAGAAAGTTAACACCTAAGAAACTGTTTTAACATTTATATCTCCATATGTTTTAAATGCTACAGTGAGAAAAAAATGTATTTTTCATACCACATTTTCCCAAACCTGCAAACTTTCATTCCCTTACCCCATACTGTGAACACATAACAGAGCTTTGTGAACTAGATCACATTTCTGTGGCCAAACTTTTCCAGGGAAAGATGATGATGAGATGACAAAACTGACAAGGGTTTGTTCTATAAGCAATAAACAGTATAATTTAGTCACAAAACGCTAGCTCCTTGGCCCTGTCCTTGCCTTTTGTGGAAAGTAATGACCATCTCCTTGGCTCTTGCTGTGTTTCGGTGTTGTGCTAGGTACCGTGAGGCCTTGCCCAGCCCCGTCTCTGTAATGAACCACGCGCTATTAAGAGGCTCACATAGCGAACTGAATGGAGTTTTCCTCCTTGGGGAGTTTTCTTAAGAATGTGACACGGTTCGTGGCCTATGGCAACACTCCTCCAAATGCTTTTCCTGCACTTCATTTCTTTTAAATCCTTGCAGAGCTTTCCAAAAGACAAATAACAACAAAGAATATAAACAAAGATTTAAAATTAGTCCAAATCTCTCTCAAGATAGTTTTTCTTTGTTTCTTGTTCTTCTCCCATAAAGTTTTCCCTCTTCGGTAAAGAAGTCTTTACCTTTTCTCAAGTGTTTTTTGCCTCACTTTTCTGTGAGAAAGAGCCCAGGCTAAGAGCGGAGGGGGATATAACTTTATTTAGTCGACAAGGGCACATGTTTTTGTCTTATCACGGCAGACCCTGACTGTGGAGTGAGTAAACTGTAAGTATTTGCCTGCATAACGTCTCTCACACCGCAAGGGAGAAGGAAATGTTGGACATGTTCTAAAGCATTAATTACAAGTGATTGGAGACTATAATATATACGCAGGTCAAATGTGTCATGGAGTCTGGAAAAGACTTCAGATTATTTACCCAAAATGCACTTCTTTTTTTCTTTTATATAGATCCTCAGATTTCATCTGGATAGCAATATGCCCATAGAAAAAGTCAGTATTTCCCAGTCTCCTCTCTAAGCTGATGCTGCCGGGGAATCTTTCTAGAGAACTACCCAAATAAATCTATGTTGGTTGCTGGGGCCCTTGTTACTTTTCACGCTATCTCCCTTCTTTTTGTCTGCATGCTGGATGGTTAGGCTGCAGTGGACCTCGAGTTGATTTCAGCATAGAAGCCATGTGCAAAAGAGGAAAAGAACAGAATCCTGGTAGGAACCCAGGTTCAACTTCTAAAATATAAGACTCCAAGTTAAATGTGAATTTCAGACAAGAGTCACTTTTTCTTTTTCTTTTTTTGTCTTGTTGAAATGGAGTCTCTCTATGCAGTTCAGGCCGGCCTTGAACTCAATTTGTAGCCTAGGCTGGCCTCAAATTCACAGCAATCTTCCTGCTTCAGCCTCCTGAGTGCTGGGACTACAGGCCTGCACTAGCACACCTGGCTAAGGAGTCATTTTAAAAAATTTTTTATTTTATTTAATTTTTTTTGTGAGATCGGGAATTTGCACTCAGGACTTTGCACTTGCCAGGTAGGCACTTATTCCACTGAGCTATATCCGCGGTCCATAAGGAGTCATTTTTTAATATAAATATGTCTCAGAAACTTACCACTGTGTTTTTTCCTTAGGTTCAATAGTCACAGCTGATTTGCATTATTTTGCATTTCAGAATCTTCTTTTGTCTATTATTATTTTAAGATGATTTTAAAAATTGTATTTCTAAAAATTGCCTACTTTATAAATATTTATAATGTATACTTTATTGGTTTGAAATATATATACTGTGGAATGGCTACACTGGGAAATTAGCATGGTATTACCTCATATACCCATCAATTTTTCTGGTGAGAACCCCTAACATTTTTCTTCTAGGATTTTGCAAGAATTGAATGCATTGTTACTGACTATAGGTATTATGTTGTATGGCAAATCTCTTAAACTTATTTGTCCTGTTGGGCTGAAAAGCTGCATCCTCTGACCAACATCTTTCCAATGCACTGCTCCTCCTCAGCCCTCTTAAAACCATTTACCTCTCTACTTTTTAAACTTTTTAAATTTTAAAGCAAGAAAAACTAACAAAACAACAATGAAGACAAAAACAAAACAACACAAAAACAACACATGAAAAAGTTTCTGCACATCTAAAGAAATCATCAGCAGAGTAAAAAGAAAACCTACAAATTGGGAAAAAAATTTGGCTGACTCTCCTTCAGACAAAGGTCTTCTATCTAAAACATAAAAAGAATTGAAAAACATCAGCCCCTCCAAATTCAAAGACCCAATCCAAAAATGGGCATCTGAGATGAATACACATTTCTCAGATAAAAAAATACAAATGGCAAATAAAGACATAAAAAAATGTTCAACATCATTAGTCATTCGAGAAATGCAAATTAAAACAGCATTGAGATTTCATCTTACCCTAGTAAGTATGGCTACCATTAAGAAATCAATCAATAAGAAATGCTGGTGAGGCTGTGGAGAAATAGGAACTCTTCTCCACTGCTGGTGGGAATGCAGACTGGTGAAACCACTTGGAAATCGGTTTGGAGATTTCTTAGCAAAGTACGTCCAGAGGTCCCATTCAACACAGCTATTTTCCTTCTGGGTGTTTTCCCAGAAGATCTGAAAACATCATATCACAACAATATATGTGCACCCATGTTCATAACGTCACAATTTGTAATTGCTAAATTGTGGAAGCAACCCAAATTTCCATCCATTGAGGATGGGATTTAAAAAATTGTGGTACTTTTATATAATGGAGTATACTCAGCTTTACAAAGAAAGGTAAACTTGAGGCTTTTATAGGTAAGTGGTCACAACTAGAGACCATACTTATAAGTGAAATAAACAAGACCCCTGTGTGTAAGCAACATATGGTCTCACTACTATAAGAACCTTAAAGAGTGAATAAAAACTAGGAGGTATGATAGACATTGTGAAATGAAAGGAAAATGCTCAAAAGTAAGGGGCAATTGGGGTGTGGGAAAGGAGAAGGGGAAATCATGTATGTATGTATATACAGGAGAGCTAACGGTTGTACCACTGTCTTCTATTGCTTTACTGAAAGGAACGGTTAAGGATTCCTGGTTTGATCATTATTGTATGTCTGTACTTGTTTTCCTGAGAAACCACTTCGAAGATATCAATAGTAATACAACAACCATTGTTAATTTCCTACCACTTTGTCTGTAACTCTGTAGTTTGCATTGTTCTTATACTATTTTGTAAGTGGATATCTGTTTGTTAACATGTTTTCTTCCTTTAATCTTAAAATTAAAAAAAACGATACATGACCTCAAAGCAAAATAATAGGAATTAACAATGGTTGCTACATTATATACTGTTATCCTCAACGAGGTTGCTCTGTCCACCAGATGTACGAATGTGAGATTGATCAAACAATCAAAGACAGTAACAAGCAATGATAACAACAAAAACATTGGAAATGATGCAGAGCTTCCCCATGCAAGATAGTAAGAGTTCAACAATGGTTCTTATGCTGCATGTTGTTGTCTTCAGAGTCTAATTTTATCCACTCAGTTTTTTAGATTTCATTTGTAAGTGAGCTTATGTGGATTTCTTTTCTGTGCCTGGCTTATTTCACTTAACATTACATCTTCCAGGCTCATCTCTGTTGTTACAAGAGAGAGATCACCTTCTTCTGAAGAGTATCTCATCGCCTATCTTGTATGCGACACATTCATGCATTGATGGACACTTAGGTTGTTTTCATAGTGGCTTTTGTGAATAAGGTTTCAATGATTTCAATGAACATAGACATGTAGGTTTCTCTTTGACATATGGATTTAATTTCTTTTGAATATGTCTATAGTAGTGGGGTTACTAGATTTCTTATTCTTATTTTATATATAATGTCAATAGGTTTTAATTGCACTATGGGGGAAAGATCCAAGAAAATATATGTGTACTCTGTTATCTTCAGTGTCCTGTAATGTTATTTGTTCAGTCTGGAAGTACTATTAGTTTGACAACACGGATCTACCCTTTAAGCTCTGTGTCCAGAATTTTTATTATGTGAAAAATAAGAACTCCGATACATGTGGCATTATTTTGAGAGTGTCTGTTATTCCTAACTGAATATATGCGGTATTTCCACAATCCTTTTTAAATGTTTGAGTCAAATAGGGTGCTTCAAGCAAACTCCTTTTGGCAGGTGAGTAGACTCTCTTAGTTAGTTTATGTTGGTAGTCATATTTGAAATGTACTACGTTAGGAGTATCTTAAAAATACGTGCCTAGCATGTATTGATGAAATCTATATGCTCTGACGCTCTGTAAACCAACATCAAATATCCGTAGGTTTATTTTCCTATCTAGTCTATTGAATTCTTTCTAGGTGAGAACTAGGTATGGAGTGATGCACTTTTATATTGTAGTTCATTTATTCCTTATTACCATCCTATGAATTAGTTATTCACATTGTACCGATAAAGCTCATGAGATGCTTCACATTAAGTAACTCATTACAGACCTCTGCCGCATTCTTGCCTGCATTCCACTTCCTCCACAGGGGATGGATGGCCTTGCGGCCACCAGTTGTGCCTTCTCTCCCTCTCTTGCTCTTGCTTCCATACAAGCTCTTTCTGAGACTTCCCTTGTCTGATTTCTTTTCACTGAATTTCCATTTTTTCTCAGTTTGGGGACCACTGCACTCAGTAAGAAGCTTTCTTCCTGATTAAGATGTTCTTTTGCTTAGTTGTTTCTTGTGATGGATGTAATAAAACAGGCTTTAAATCATAAATTATTTTGTGTCTGGAATTTCATATTGAAAAGCAAAATAGTTAGAGTTACTTGATGTCCTTAATGAGGAAGTTCCAACTCAAGTGGCAGGCTGTAGACATTCATCAACTTAATGCTTTCCTTCTGGTGATTTTATAATATTTTAACAGTAAAGAAGTCAATATCCAGTGAATTAATAATTACTCACAATCTAATGCAAGTTAAACAGGAGTTTTAAGGATATCAACTGAGGTACATCTAACCTAGCTTAGTTGTGAATTTGCTTCTATGACTATTGAAATGTAAACACAGGGTGTTCCTTACTCTTCAATAACTGAGAGCTAATGAACAAGGAAATGAACAGTGTCGATTGTCACAGGATGAAAAACTTCTAAGTCTATAGAAACTGTCCAACCCAAGTAAAACTGACACAGGCCCACACAGAAACAGAGACTTGTCAGGCAGCGGGTTGGAACGAGTCAAGCTCTGAGGTCTTTTACCAGAAATAAGATATTCAGTAGGAAAGGAACAGTAGCTATGTTCAGCCCTGAAGCAGTTAGACCTCAGCTGGCTCGCTGCGGGATCACTCAGCAGCTCCTACAAACTCCAAAACCCTCCGAGTATCAATTTTCTTGTCTAAAACATGAGTAGTTGTGTTTAAATCTCTCTCATGCAAATTAAGTGAGATAAAATGCAAAGTATTTGCTACATCATAGTTAATAAGAGTAATGATTATTATTATTCTGAGATCCAATTTATACCTGGATTAGTTCCAGATTTCTACTCAAGTAGATTTCACAGCTGAAACCCAAATATAAATAATTTCAAAAGTAGAATGAAAGATAGATGACAGGAACAAGAGGAAGATTTTGTGGAGGTGGGAGGAGCCCTGGGCCTGGGGGAGATGGGCAAAAGGGAAGGGGAAGGAGAAAGCGTCAGGGTGTGATACGCATGTGCACCAGTCCTCCCTGGGGAGCCCGCTTATTGTATATGGCCAACATGTACTAATTTTTATTATGTTTTAAATTCTTTTTAAAGTAAAAAAATGAATGCTTTTAATTGCTTTGAATGCTTCCTGGTCACCTGTCACTCTGTGCACCTTCGAGCCTTGCCTTCACTCTCTCTCTAGTATCCTTAAGTTGATCAGGATGATTACCACCTTTTCTGTTGACTGAATTAAAGTTTGTTAAAAACCGGGTGCAGAATATTATGCTAAGACACATTTGCAAAGACTGTCTGGGTTATACCATGCCCATATATTTTTAAATGTTTCAGAAGAAGGCACAGTTAGTTGATGGAGCAAGTTTTGGTTAAGATCTGAAAGTCTGGGAGGAGTAAAAGATACTTTATGATTATTTCAGTTTCTGTGATTATTTGTGAACTTAGCACCTGAATGCTCTTTTCTTAAAAACACAGCTCACATCTGTGTTTTGTTGTACTCTGAGGTATACAGGGATCTTGCTGTACTGAAAGAGTGCAAGTAAGTACAGTTCTCCAGTGTTCAGTATTTCTGTGTACACGCTCATTAGTTCTCCGAAACCTGACAAAAGTATCAAATGCAGATCAAAGTGTTGCCCTGCGTTTTCACACCTTATATTCAGGAAAACCATACCTGCATATATTTGGTAATCTTTTTAAGTTCTCCAATTTTAGAGTTCTCACAGACGAAATGAAAGCCACAGTAGCTCAAAGCCAGCAGAATGGTGGTAAAGAAATCAGGCACAAACACTAGAACTCAGCACCTTAAGTATAGCGGTCACTTAATACATGTTAACTTTTATTCTCGTGGTATCAGACGTAATTCCAACTCTCTGGAATACAGGAAATAAGTACGTAGGAGGCATAATTTGCAGAAGGTTGGCAAATTTGAAACAAGTATCACAAACAATGGAGCCAGCTGTTTTCTCCAGTTGGGTTTTCGTTGAACCCACTTCCCAGAGTCAGGGCCCCGACTCTGAAGACCCCAGAACACAGGGGCAGAGGGGCTTAGGAGGGCCGATCGGTCACCTATCCCATCTCGTGGTGGCGACTGACTGTGTCCATTTTAACCTGCTCACTGAAGTGGATGAACTGAGTGTTTTAGGAAGATTCTTTAGCTGTTCCCCTGCTAATTATCACTCCTTTGTATCTCTCTGTGAGGTTGGAATTAGAAGTAAGAATCCTCCCCTTGATCATCATTCCTTTATTTATTTATTTACTTTTGTCTTTTTGAGACAGGGTCTCACTATGCAGTTCAGGCTGGCCTTAAACTCACTTATGTAGCCCAGGTTGGCCTCGAACTCACTCGCAATGATCCTCCTGCCTCAGTTTCCCGAGGGCTGGGATTACAGGTACACGCCTCCACACCAGGCCGTGATTCTTTTATAACTTGCCTAGCTCCGATTTCAGAATTTTATTATGCTGTTTTCCTCCACTCAAACCTTTTATCTCTAATTCTCCACCCTTATTGTAAGTTTAATTCTATTCTATTTTGCATCTAAATTAACTTAATGCTATGCTTATACCTAAATTTCACTGAAACAGAAGCCTGAATAAAAACTTTCCCAATGTGAATAGAGGTCAGCAGGTGACAATCTTCTCCAAACATCCTTTTCTCCTATTATCTCTATATCAATTGTTGTACATATTCTATTAAATATTCGGTTATCATCCCTTTATAACCCCATACTATACATTCAAACTTATCACTCAATATTTCATTTTTTCCCAATAAATATCTATGGAATACTTTTCATATACTTAAGCATGGTGAATACAATTATGAGAGATTTAGGCATATTTCCTTCCCTCAGGAAGCTCACAGTTTACAAGAAAGGGAGATTATTAAATGCATACATTGAAATGAGATTGCAGTTGTGTGAGGCCCCATGCTACAATGGTCAGCACTCTGGACTCTGAGATGAGATTGCAGTTGAAAGAGTAACACACCAAAGAATCCTCAGTCAGGGAACCTAGTTGAGTTCATGCAAGATCATAAGTTAAAACAAGGTGATACCAAAAGGAAGATCTTTGCTGCTACTTGAAGAGTATGGCTAGACTGTTCCACACAGAGGAACAGCGTGTGCAAAGCCCCAGAGTGAAGGCACTGTCTGTGAACTGAACACCATCCAACCATCTGGAGTCCACTGAGCTGGGGGTGTGGAGTCAGATGAGCTCAGAAGTTCACACGGTACTAGACTGTGTAGGACAGGACCTCCACTGGTCCAGGATAGTATTCTATCCGTGCTATGGTGTTTTCTTACTCCTATCCCATCAATCTCTTATATATTTAGCAGATGGAAAGAGGAGAAGTTTCAAATGCTAGGTTGTACTTGAAAAAGCTATTTAGGGAGTTTGTATGATAATTTAAATTCAATTTCTTAGTGGCCATTTTCCATTTTCATAATATCTCATTTCATTCCTGACAAATGAGATGATTTTCTACATTTTCCTGAGGTTGAAAACTCTTCTCAAAATCTCAGGGGGACACTGTTTCACCAAAGTGCCAAGTTCAGGAAGATGGTAAAAGGGCTCTCTCTCAGGCTTTTCCTTTCTAATTAAATTGCTTTTGTCTGCGTAAAAAAATAGTCCCAAAGAGCCCTACTCAGGCTCTCCTGCTCCTCGAAATGAATAGGGAGATTGTTTGCAAATAGCATGCATTTTGCAAACTGGTCACAGAATCCATATATGCAAATGATTCCATACCCAAACCGAATCTTTTCCAGAACTGATTTTATACTTTTACTTATGTATCTTGCTTCTAAATTTTGACAAACTTAAAGTAGCTATCACAAGAAGACAGAATAGCTTAACAAACCTTTTGATGGAGATTTTATGATATCTGGTCACAGAGAGTCCTCTCAAGAATCCCAGGGATCTTTCGTCAAAGATAAACAAAGGGAGATATTACTTAAAGTGATGAACAAGATTTTGTTCTGTAATCCTGACAGTCGGTGAAGAGCTGAGCTCCACTCCCATTTGAGGATGCGTAGAGGTGACTAGGATGTTCAGAGAGAGGATGAGGCAGCAGGGAGGAGTGAGTGTGTCTCAGCTGAGCTGGAGACGTGATAACTTATAAAAGATTGGTCAGTAGATGTGTGATTAGGAGAGCTGCCAGTATGGAAGTTAGGGTTCCGTCTTCTCACAGAGAGGGTGAGATCCCACAGCCTGCACCTCCTGAGAGCACATTTCAGAGGACTGGTTTCCAGGTCTTTGAGAGACTCCTGAGGCAGAGGAGATGCATACTCACAGAGGTAAGGTGCTTTTTAGTAAATCCTCTGACAAAAGCAGGTCAGGGACCTATGCCAGATTTTAGTAGGAATGAAGAGTGTTTTGGTTACTTTTCTCTTGTTTCTGAGACAAAATACCCAAGGCCCAAAATGAAGGCAGGAGAGGTTTATTTAGCTCACAGTTTGTGCATGTTTCAGTCCCTACTTGGCTGGCTCCAGGGTACAGTGGCACATGGCAGAGGGCAAACATTCATGGCGGTGGAAGATAGCACAGCTACAAGAGCAAAGGGAGGAGTGGCAGAGTTAGCAGCCTCTTTCCCTCCCTTACACTGTAAGCAGGCTACCCCCACCCAGGGGGCTTGAAGCACTCACATAATGTCCATGCCCTCCTCTTGCACAGGCTCAGGATGAATACAAAGTAAGCACCCTGGCTCCCTGCTGAATCACACAGTTAACCTTCTAAACTTCTCACATTGACACAAGGAACAACATCCTAGAGCAGGAAGGGCACATCCTTCTCACCCCAGGATGTAGAACAGCTGAGTCACTTAGCCATGCCTCTAGACTCCCTAAATTGACACAATGTGTCAACCATAACAAAGCATAAATTTTTTTATAGCCCTGAATTTTTCCAGATAAGAATTTAAAAAGGGCATGGGCATCCTGGAGATACAGCTTTCTGTTGCTTGAAGACTTGGAAACTTTGGTTGGGTCTTTAGAACAATAATAATAAATATATTTTAACTGATACCTAAAACCATAGAAGTTGTACATATTTAATGGACACCATGTGATGTCTTGATAGTTATTTACATTGTGTAACTTCTTTTTTGTGCATTGCGGAGGATTGATCCCAGGACCTCACGTGTGCTATGCAAGTGCTCTACCCTGAACCTCCTCTCCAGAAGCCAGGGTATAAATGTGAGTGTACAATCATTATGTAATGCTAACACCTACTAACAAAAAATCCTGAAAAAGTAAATAAAGATAAGCATATCTATCTCCTTAAATGTCATTTCTTGATGGTATAAACAATATCTTTCTACTTTGTGAAGCAAGCACTCCGTTATTAGCTACAGACATCCTCCTGTGCACAGCAGAATGCTTCGCTCCCATCAGCCTTTTCCTTGGATGAGTAGCTATATGCCCAGTGTTCTATCATTCTTAGTTTCACCTCGACGAGCTCAACGCTTGGTTTAAAGTAATGTAAAACAAAGCTCTCTACCATATTAGAAGTCAAAGCTCCTTATTTTTGAGCTTCACAAACCTTCTTTCATTGCCTTATAATGTAAGCAATATCAAAATAGGCATGATTTATTATTTTCAGGCTCTGTGTGTTTAAATATTTTTTATAATTTGCTTCTAAGGAAACTGTTCGACCAGTTCCTATCAATTTTGAGGAAAAATAAAAGAGTGTGTTTTGCTTAACAAATTTATACTCAGTTACATTTTCTTTTTATGGGCAGTGATCATTTATTGACTTAGAATGTAAGGGCTTCTGTTTTTTCATAATCACCTTAACATTTAAGCTCATTTGCTACTGCTCCATCATGTTCTTCTAAGCAGTCCTTTGAAATCATTCTCTTGTCATATAAGTTATGTTAACCAAGAACAGATTTTTGAACTCACTTTGCTTAGGTTTGTTGAAAATCAGTCACCTTTGGAGTTATACCAGGCTTTAGTCTGATACCATAACATTATTTATTATTCAATTAAAAGATTCTAGATGAATGCAAATAGCTGCAGAATTTTGAAATATGTTGATGGTGATAATGGCTTCCCAGGAGACAAGCTGTCAGAAGAATGGCTGCCACCTAAAATAAATTCTTCCCCAGGGCACTTCAAGTCACCAGACTGAGACACTGCATTTCAGACTCTGACTGTTCCACAGAGCAATGTCTTCTAAAAGCAAGTTGCCTTCTTAGACATCCAGAAGCACCTCATTATTTTCAGAAAAGCCAAAGTTGAGGGCACTGCTAATAATCTTTAAAAGCCCATTTGCAGTCACAGAAGGCAACAAATGTCATTTATCTTGTAAATTAATCAGATGCTTTTACTGTTTGTACATGCACAGATGTGCCTCTGTGTGTGTGAGGCAGGTGCAGGAGAAAGACGAAGAAGGAAGAGGAGGAAGCACATGAGGAGGCACAGAAGGAGGAAAAACGGGAGACGGAAATATTTGGCCAGGTAAACCCCTCCCTTTCTCTGCTCTCCTCTTTCCAGCATTTGCGCTCTGCCCTGTCACTCTGGCATCACCCTAACTCCTCTCCTCTGGCTTCATCAGTAGCATGGACAGAAGGGAGGGGCTAAGGGCAGGTGTCATTCTTCGGGCCCTACTTCCTCCTCTGCACAGACCTAGATTACTTGAATTTGTGGCTAAAGCCACAGCATCCATTGGGAGACCTCCTCCCACTGTTGCATAACTTCTGTTTGAACTTATACCTTTGATACCATGAAAAGTTTCCTGTGGGAAGACCCACAAGAATACAGGCCTGTTGCTGGTGAACCTATGATCTAGGCTGACCCAGCCAGAGGCAGGTATACACCTTTACACTGAAAAGCGGCTCTGGAAGAAAGTAACGAGAGGAAGTTTCCACAGTGGGCAGACCCTGGGGCAGTGAGGGTGCTGGGAACACTCCACAGAGGAGGTGGGCTACGGCACCGATCTGCGGTGGGCATGGACAGCAGCTGGAGACCTGTGTGGTTGAGCAAGGTACCCGAGAAGACAGTGACGAGGATGTCAGGGTGGGGTGGGCCCTTTGTTGCTAGCCCTCTTGGAATGGGCACAGACGGTGAGGCCGTGTGCATTCACAACCGCCAAATGCTGAGCCTTCCGAATATGTGTCATGGAATCACATTACAAGTCAATTGCTGTTTCAAACAGTCACTTGAGTAAGTGCAAAATACAAAAATAATGCTATTCTTCTATCTAGATGCGTATTCTCCAACTTTGGGATTCCTAGCAATTGTCAAGGTTAATCATGGGAAGTTTCCAACCAAAAAATATTTTAAACGGGCCATAAGTCATCATTTGCCACGTTAAGCAACGTTGATAACATATAGATGAACTATTAAAACATAAAATTCATGTTTAAATATTAAAGGTGTGATTTTACAATATTTTATAAGAATATAAAATTAAGAAAGCTTAAAGTTTTGGACCAATTTTTCACACACATATCTGCCAACCTGAACAACTAATTTGAAGGCCACAATATACAATATAACAACCATTGTTGAATTTGTACCATCTTGTTTAGTGAAACTCTGTATCATTTCTAATTTTTTTGTTACTTTTTATTGTCTTTAGTTGTTTGATCAATCTTGCATTTTTACATCTGGTAATCTAAGCAACTTCATTGAAGATAACAGTAAGTAATATAACAACCATTGTTAATTCCTATCATCTTGTTTTCAAATTTTGTATCATTTTTATTGTTTTTGTGTTGTTTTATTCTTGTATTTGTTGTTATTTTTATTTTTTCTCTTTAAAATAAAAAATTAAGAAAATATGTCAATCCATATTATGTGATAAATAGCATTTTATTACTATATATTCTGTCTAAAAGTGATGTTGGTAACATTTAGTTTTAAATAGATAATTCTTAGTTATAAAGAAAAAAGGTTTACTAATCCTTATTAGGTTAATGACACTATCTTTACCAAAGGGAATGAATTAATTCAATTAAATTACCTAGGAGATTAAGGTTAGTTGACAAAAATACACAAATTACTAAGGATTCAAAAATTCTGTGTTGAAATCTAAATTAAATTCTCTTGTCAAACTAATCTAGTTATTTTTGCCACCAAATACATTGTCTCTCTCACTTCTCAGGAAGTTTTCCTTTGCTCTGGGAATCCCACCCAGACCCAGCATCTCTCAGCAGCCCTCACTCTGTGTGCCGTTGGTGGGAAATTAGAACCCCTTCCCCAAACACCATGAGGTCTTCTGTATGCACGGGACCTCCCTTTTAGCACTTCACATCTGGCCCTTGGCATGAGTCAGGTTGTTTGGTTAGTGATCTTACTTATGGATTCTTTTTATCAAGTTAAGGGACAAATTGTCTAGAAGCTGAAAGCCTGCAATGTACATGTAAGACCCAATTTACACTCACCCTCAGAAATGCTCAGTAAATATTTTTCATACTTTTGGCCAAGTAAACAGCTTCCTTGTCAGTCTTTCTCTTGTTTTTGTCTTACGAATCCATATAACATGCCACACTGAGCCATGACATCACCACGCTGAGTGTGACAGCTCAAGACCTCAGAGCTAAGACTGAAGGGGCCTAAAGTCCAGTCCTGATGTAGTTCCCAACCTAATGTGAAATCCAGCTATTTTTTATTCCTCAGTTACCTTATCACAGGACTTGAGATAATTTTCCATCATTAAGAATTACGTTGACATTCTAATTATATAATAGGTAGGTAACTGCCAAAACAAAACAAAAAAATTCAGAGTTGGGTTTAGATCTCATCTATGGCCCTACCAGCTTGAATGCACCCCATCTCGTCTGATCTCAGAAGCTAAGCAGGGTCAGGCCTGGTTAGTATTAGAGGGGACTTAGATTTCTTCTCAGGGGAATTACGCCAAGCTATTGTGTCACTGCAGCTACTGCCAGAAAGGATAGTCTTTCTACCCAGTAGCCTATTCAGAATGACTGCTCCTGTCTTTCATCCAAACAGTAGTCTGCAACTTTCTTCCAAGGGCTGTTCACTGATGAGATGCGCTGATTGCAGTACTTTAAACTCAACCTGGCCTTAGTCTATAATGTGATGATTGGCAGGAAACCAAGGCTAGAGGTCCTAGAGACTATCTTTTCTTTGTCTGAGGTTAATAAAATCATTCAATACAGCAGAAATTATATATTTAAGCAGTCCTGATTAGAGACACAATATCTTGTCATTAGAAAAATTACTATAGTTATTTTCTAGTCACACAGTAAATGAACCAACTAACATCAACAGAATAAGAAAACATTGGTTTGGCTTTGTTTTGTTTTAGTATTTTGTAAAGGCGTGGATGCAGCTCATGTGTGAGCTACTTGAGTGAACCTTGTACAAAACACCCAGAAGAGAAGAGAAACTAGGTCCTGGATTTTGCCCAGCTCTGCCACCCCGCCTGCCTGAGCCATGCAAACATGCTCACGTTTTTGTACATATAGCACTGCATTCACTTTCCTTTGCTTACGCTTTAAAGACTCCTTCTGGAAAATATTAATCTCATGGGAACAGTGGAGAAAGAAAAGTTTCAGAATCCAGGGACATGGAACAGCTGAACAAAGGGAATGAGTTCTGGCGACAACGAAGAAGTTGTTCACTCATGCTCTCTGGCCTAGACAGTAGGAATCCTGGGGCAACCCCTGCATGACTGCATACTCCAATCTCTCCACAGGCAGCCAACCAATGCTAAGTGTCCATTTTATCATTTATATCACTACAAATGTTTTGAAATACCGTGGCGATCATTTTGCTTTGCACAGTTTTCAAGGAATTCACAGCTTTTTATTTCTTAATCCTCATGCTGTAACCAAGCTGCATTATTGATTAGGTTGTATTTCTGCAGCCAGATTTTTCCAAGTAATGTTAACAGTCATGGCAAAACTTGTTTCAATTCTGCAGGCAACTTAACCTTAAAAAGGTATTTGCACTGCTATGTTCATTGCAGCACTATTTACAGTAGTAAAGGATATGGAATCAACTTAAAAGTCAATCAACAGATGAAGAGATTAAGAAAATGTGGTGTATATGCACAATGGCACACTATAAAAGGATAAAATTTTATGTGGCAGCACACCCACAGATGAACTTGAAGTATGTTAAGTAAAATAAGCCCGAAAGGTAAATACTGCGTTTTCTCATTTATACATTGGAGCTAAACATATTAATCTCATAAAAGTAGAAAGCAGAATAGAGGTTACTGTCGGGGGGAAGGGGAGGGAGGGACAGAGACAGATTAGTTAGCAGGAACAAAGTTATAACTATTTTACTGTAAATAACTGTGTATCTATTATATGTTAAATAACTGTATATCTATTATAATTTCTAGTGTTCTACAGAATAATAGAGTGATTACAGTTAATAATAGTTCATATATTCCAAAATATTTAGGAAAGAAGTATCTGAATGGTCTTACCACAAAGGTAAAGTTTTGAAATTATAATACGCTAATTATCCTGATTTAGTTATTATAAATTGCATATATGCATTAAAATATCATACTGTATCCTATAAATATACGTGATTACTGTGTATCAACGAAAAACAAAATGAAAAAAGAAATAAAATTCTAGCAATAAACAAACTGGAGTGTGTTTTGATATGAAGCTATAATCTGATCCTAACCATGATTTTTGCTATGAGAGATATTCATGCTAAAGTTACTGTATTATTTTGTTTTATTATTAATAATGAAAAAATATGCAGTAGTGCTAGGCTTTTCTTTGTTCCTGGCACCAGAGGGATGTAAGATGAGAGAGAGATGCTATAGCCACAGTAGAAGTGAATCAAACAGTCCCATCACATACAGAGTCAGGCTTAATTCTCAAGAGCTGATGGGCCATTGCGACTAGTGGTGTTTAGTGCTGGCTCTGCAAAGAACACTCACCCGTCCTTCTCAGCAGCCCAACACACAATGGCTTGTCATTTGGTTTAAGAGACACATGAAAAATCCGCACGTAATCTAGTGTGTATGTTCATTTCTCTCACTATAACAAAATACTTAAGGCTGGGTTCTGTATAAAGAAAAGAGGTTCATTTAGCTCACAGTTTTAGAGGCTGAAATTCCAAGATCAGACAGCCTGCCTTCTCTATTCAGCTCTGGTGAGATCTCATTGGTTGTGTTACTGGATGGCAGATGGCATCATGGCAGGGTGTACACAGGACAGGAAGCCAGAGGATGGGGGAAGAGCCAGTCTTGGTCTTTTCTGACAATCTGGTCTTTAAGGAAATAACAGGGATCCCTTAAGGACTACATTAACCCCTTCCAGAGGCAGCACCCCAGTGACTCAATCACCTTCCCATAGGCCCCACCTTTTAAAGTTTCCACCATGTCAACACCACCACACTGAGTGCCAAGCTTCTGACACATGAGTCTCCAGTGACACACTCAAGCCATATCCCAGCCATATCAGCTGGGGAAGCTTAACAGAGATGATCACAGCCGTAGTGTTGCTGTGTAGGTCTCATTTTCCTGTGGTCTTGCAGACACTGTGTATTCATCAGTTTTCCCATTGCTGGGACAACATACCTGACACCCACAGCCTAAGGAAGGACAGCGATACTGCTATTTGCATTTTCAGAAGTTTAGTGCAGAGTCAGTTGTCTCCTAGATAAGAATAGCACAGTGGAAGGGAGTGGAGAACAAAGCTGCTCACCCCATGGCAGTCAGAAACCAGAACGCAGAGGAAGAGCACAGGAAAAGGGCTGGGGATCAGATAGAGCCCCCAAGATCGTGAAGTGATAACCCACTTTCTCCACCTAGGTCAGAATCTTGATAACCTGCTCAGCTCTGAACTCCGCGGGGGGTGAACTCATTGTGAGGTCAGGGCCCCCACAAGCCACGCACCACTCCAGGAGTCCCTTAATCCAGTCAAGTTGGCAATTTAGATAACGTGTCACAAAAATGTGTTACAATATCTAGATTTGGAAATCTTTTACTTCAACCTTCAGGAACCAGCATTGTACTAAAATTTTAATTCCATGATGTTAACCGAATTCATCTTGTTTTTCACCTGTCTCCTCACAGAGCTGCTTCTCTGCCCTTTCCTATCTCTAATAATGGTGACATCATTGTTTTCATCATCTGTTCTCAAAGGTATCGTCATCTTTGATTGGTCTCATTACTCCATCGGAAGTAGCCACAAAGTCCTCCTGACATCCTCAGATTTATCCATTTCCAGGGTTATCATTTACATTAAAATAACCTTGACTTGAACAAATACACTTACCTAATTTTGTAATAAGATAAGCAATTGAATAATTTAGAATAATTATCATAAGCACTAGTCAGCTTTGCCATCACGGGACAGGATCCCTGACGTCACAACTTACAGGACAGAGTGAGCTTGGCTCACAGTTTCTGTCCGCGGTGGGCTGGCTCCAAGCTAGGAACATTCTGGTGGAAGGGTGTGTGTGGCACAGCTGCTTAGTTCATGGTGCCTGGGAAGACAGTAGGAGAAGGACGCCAGCGCAGAAGGGGGCACATACCAGACATAGACTCCCTGCGAAGCCACTGTTTCACGGCTCACCCAGACGCATATAGAATTGTGCTCCCCCAAACCCTGGGGGAGTTCCAAAGCCAATCAAATTAAAACTCCTCCCAGTGGCCACAATCTATATAACCTCATGTTTTAAATACACCTCACTCTAATCTGACTGCAGCTTGAATATCTCCTTTGTCATGTGACATAACCACTCAGACACTTCTTGTGGATTTCTATTTTTCAACAGAGTCCCTGTGATCTACTTTAAGTGTACAGTCCTGTGTTAAGGGGACACATCCTTCACATCTTGGCCTTATCACTCGCTCTTTGTATGGCCTTGTGCTAGTTACTGAATCTTGCTGCATCTCCACAGAACTCTGTTCATAAGGGGATCCAGTTCCTATCATGTAACATTATTGTGATGATTAAATATCTGTTCAACTTTTACCCATATCCTGAAGCCCAAATCATATTTTACTCCATGACCCCTTCCTACTATGCTTATCTTCAATCTTAATTCATCAATACTCTTGGGTCCAAACTAGTACATGGTAGTTGGAAGTGTATTCTTATTGTCCCGTATTTGTTGCTTTTGTGTCCTTGACTTGATGAAAGTAGCTATTTAAAAATTCTTCTGCACCCTTTTAAAAAAGTGTGGCAGACTTCAGGGAATATAGCAGAGTGGTGAGCAGCAACATATCAACCTTCCCAAGATTTGGAATCCAGACACTGGAAAATAACCACTTGGGGAAAAAGAAGGTGAATCCCTGGGACCCAGGAAGGATCTGAAGGAAAAAATTGGAGTCCATAGAGAAAGTGAAGAGATAGACCTCAACACAGGGAAAGGAAGTGGCAATTTGCACTTTCAACCTGGCTCCTGGTTCCTGGCATGAGAGAGGAAGATAAAACCTACAGAGGCAGTGAAAGTTGGTGGATGATTCCGGAGGTGTCAGGGAGAAACGGAGCAGCAGAGCAGAGCAGCGGATGCTGTGCAGCACAAGTGCTGGTGAGTGACTCCAGTCCAAGTGACCGCTGTGTCACCTGGAAATAGGGCTTGGCCAGACACCATTTTTGGGAAGGGCCTACTGAACCTGACACTCAGAGCAGCCCTGGGTTGGCTTCATCTGAGGGCTCTCCAGTGTTGAAAACCCACAGTGACTGAGTAAGGAACAACCATGGCAGCTGACTGTGATCAGAGAGCCGTGGTTAGACCTGCAAGAGACACCCAGAGTGTTATAAGCTAAATGACTCTGTCCCCATCCCATGACCAGAGGCCAGGATCAGCCTGTACTTATGTGGACTCAAAAGTACCAGAAACAGCCCCTAGCCTGGACTTCACTGCAGGCTTGCAGGAATTACTCAGCACAGATTTGGGCTCTGACTGCCTCTTGTGAGAGCAGAATACTGCCATAAAATGTAAACCATCAAAATACGGTAGAACCCAGAAGATAACCACAGGTTTGATGTTACAGGGAAATTTTTTCATTGCTTTAGGGTTTTTGTTGTTGTTCATTTTTTGGATGTTTTGTTTTGTTTTTTTCACAATGTTTTTAGTTTAGTTTTGTTGTTGTTTTTATTTTTCCTTCTTCCTTTCCCATCTGTCTTCTTCATCAGTTTCCTGAGGCTTGGGAAATCTTCCTTTGTCCTTCAGCCTTACTGCTAGTCTCTTTCTCTTCTTTTGTTTTTATTTTTTTCTTCTTATCCCTTTAAAATTTTTGCCCTTTATGGTAAAATTGCTCTACTGAGTGAATGTTTACTGTGTATAATTTTCCAATTTGTCTTAGTTTTTTTATATAACTATAAATCTTGTACCTATGGTCAAAGATGGCAAATTAATAGCTATCACAGTTTGTCATTTTCCAGTCTGTGCTTGATGCCATTGTTATAATTAATGGGTTAAATAACCCTTATTTAAGTGTTTCCTGATCAGCCCGCAATCTTCCAAGTGAGTGGATAGAGAAGGCTTAAATAAATGAGACAACTGAAACAATTTCAAGGCTCTAGGACGGTCTCACTCTCTTACAGATTTGATATCTTTGACATTCTCTGAATTTAGACAAAGATGTCTCTGGGTGGCCTGTATTTATTTGGTTTATAAACAAGGGAGGGAGATACTGAAGAAAATGCAGGAATCTGGGTAGGTCTTGGGAATCCCTTTAAGGACTTCTCCAAGTAATACATTATGTGAATTGAGAAGAACTATGTTATCTCTAGGAAGGTCTTCACAGCAGGAGTGTGGAGCCTGTGAAATGAAGGGAAACTGCTCAAAAGTAAAGAGCAACTGGGATGAGGGAAAAGAGAATAGAAAGAAGGGGAAACTATGTACATGTGTATACACAGCATAACTAACATGATTGTACTACTGACTTCTATCACTTTGCTGAAAGGATCAGTTACTGATTAATTATTTGATCAATTTTGCATGTCTCTAGTTATTTTCCTCAGAAACCACTTTGAAGACACCAATGTGTAATACAAGAACCATTGTTGATTTCCTACCATTTTGTCTATAATTCAGTATTGCTTGTATTGTTCTTATGCTATTTTGTAAATGAATGTTTATTTATAAATATACTTTCCTTCTTTTATTTTTTAAATAAATTAGAAAAAAAGAGTGCTGGGAACAATGGCTTTTCACATGCCAAAAATGAACCTAGACCCATATCTCTTTATTTGCACTAAACTAAAATTGAAATGGATCAAAGATCTAAATATTTAAACAGAAACAGTAAATCTTCTAGAAGGCAGAATAAGTAAAACTCATGAAGCTATACTATAGGCAAAGGCTTCACGAACAAAACCCCAGTTGCACAAGACATAATACCAAGAATCAACAACTGGGATGGCATAAAATTAAAATACTTTGGCACAGCAAAAGAAACTACCAACAGAGTGAAGAGACAACTCACAGAATGGGAAAAACTTTTTACCAGCTATTCCTTAGACAAAGGATTAATATCTAGAATATATAAAGAACTAAAAAAATTCAGACCCCTCAAATTGAAAGACTCATTCCCAAAATAAGCATCTGAAATGAATCAACATTTCTCAGATGGAGGAGTACAAACAGCAGATAATGTATGCAAAATGTCTCAAATCACTTGTCTTTAGTGAAATGCATACAAAAAACAACACTGAGATTCCATCTCACTCCAGAAAGAATGGCTATAATCGGGAAATCAGCAAGGTACATAGGGAGTGTAATGGAGAAGAGACTCTGGGAAGTAGGAAGGACATGTTCAAATGGAACGGAGAGTGCGGAAAAGGGGTTTAAAAACACAAAGAATGGAAGGGAAAAATGGGAAGAAACTTCTGTAAATGAGGAGAGGAAGAAGGGTTGAACAGCTAAGGGAGATGGGGAAAAAAGAATCACAATATTTTATGCACAGGTACAAATTCCCTATTATGAATGTGATGAATAAATGTGACCAATATACACAGAAAATAATTTAAGAAAAAGAACAGCTTGACATGGTGACTTTTCCGAAGCGGACTCAGCCAGTGGCCATTGACTTATTAATTGAACATTTATGAACATGGGGCCCCACTTATTCCAATCTGTTTTCATGACTAAAGCTTCCAAATTCTTCCTCATGATTTTGGGGTTTGTTTTATACAGGGTTTCACTATGTCATTCCGGCTGGTCTTGAACTCACTTTGTAGCCCAGGCTTGGCCTCAAACTTGCAATGATCCTCCTGCCTCAGCCTCCCCTGTGCTGGGATTACAGACATGCGCCACCATGTCCAGCTTTTTCTTAAGTTTAAAGAGAATAAAAAATACCAAAAAACCCAAAAAAGAATAAAAAACAATACAGAAATTCAAAACAAGATGATAGGAAATCAGCAGTGGTTGTTACATTACGTATTATCTTCAAAACAGTTGCTGAGATGGCCAGATATAGGTGTACAAGACTGATTAAACAATTAAGCATTAACTGTTCCTTTCAGTAAATCGATGCTCCAGGTTGGCAGTGCCAGGCAGGGGAGAGTACAAAATTCTTGTGCTTTTTTATAGTCAAAATTAGCTACCTGATTAGGATGTGAGGGCAATCTGGCTGTGACATCTGTACCCCATTGATCTCCAGGACTCAATCAGTTGATCTGGCTGGCAAGGCCAGTGTCTCCTTCCTCCCTTAATGTTCCATGTGTGTCCCTCTTGAAGCTGGGAGGTAGGTGGAAGAGGAAGACCACCCCGGACAGAGGAGACCATTCCTCAGTCAAGAGCACACTGTCGCTCTCCTCCTCCTGCTAGAACTTCCAAACAAGCTCTCAAAATAGCTACATAATGAAAAGACAGCATATATTTTTGAACGTTAAAGTTTATAACGTATCTGCTATGTGCCAAGAATTTTTCCAAGAATAATTTTTTCTTCTGTGGGTCTTACATGTTAATAAAGAAAAAATACAATAATATATAAATGAAGTTATCTACCATGTTAGAAAATGATAAATGCTAAGCCAAAATGAAGAGGATGCTAATGAACCTTATGCATGTAGGAAGTGGGGAAGAGTCAGGAGGGGCTTACTGAAGAGGAGGCACGGAATTTTGAGGATAAAGCAGGTGACTGAAGAGTTATCACTTACAGTGTTCTGTCAACGGCATGCCAAATACCCTAAGTGCTCAGTGAGAGAATCCCTAATACCAAATCGAGACGAGTTACTCTTTTGGTTTTACTTTTTTGTCTTTTTTTGTTTTTTTCATTTTAAAGAGAGTAATAAAACAATAAAAGAGAACAACAGCAACATATCAACATCACGGACATAAAACAAAGCAAGGACATCAGAAGTGATACAGGGTTTCAAAACAAAATGATAGGAATTAACAGTGGTTGTTATATTACCTTTCTATGTTGCTCAGATTACCAGATGGAAGAATGGAAGACTGTCCAAACCATTAAAGGGAATAAAGAAGAATTATTAAATAAAAAACGTGACAAACAGTACGGGGTTTCCCTAGACACACGATGGTGGGAGTTCACCAGGGGTTGCTCCACTGCGTGTTACTGTCTCCCGTTGCCCATATTACCAGAGAGAAGGATGAAGAATTGGTCGAAATGTAAAAAACTTTAAGCATTAATGGTTCCTTTCAATACACCGTCAGACAGCAGCAGTACAGTTATCCCTGCTATCCATGTATATATTTGGGGGAGGGTGGGACTTCCTTCTTTCTTTTTTCTTCTTTCCCTCATCTCAGTCGTACTTTCCTTTGAGCAATTTCTTTCCCTTTTGTATCATCTATCGTACGTTTTGAGTTTTACTTACTCTTTCAGGTTCCTACACCAGGAAGGCAATATGATGTTTACACATGTGGGTCTGATTTATTTCACTTATGAGTATGGTCTCTAGTTGCATCCATTTACCTACAAAAGCCTTGAGTTTATCTTTCTGTGTATACACCATTCTATAAAAACACCATGTCCTTTGTATCCATTCCTCAGTTGATGGGCATTTGGGCTATTTCCAAAATTTAGCTGTAACAAATTGTGCTGCTATAACAATGAGTTCACATATATCACTGTGGTATGATGTTTTTAACTCTTCTGGGAAAATAGCCAGAAGGGTAATAGCTGGGTTAAGTGGAACTTCTAATCCTAGTTTCATGAGGAATCTCCGAACTGATTTCCACAGTGCTTTCACCAAACTACACTGCCACCAGCAGTGGAGAAGGGTTCCTTCTCCCCCACAGCCCCTGCAGCATTTGTTATTGGTTGATTTCTTGATGATAGTAGCCATTCTTTGTGGGGTGAGATGGAATCTCAGTGTTGTTTTAAGTCACATTTCTCAAATGACTAATGATGTTGACATCTTTTCATATATTTATTCGCCATTAGTATTTCTTCATCTGAGAAGTATGTATTCATCTCAGATGCCCATTTTGGATGGGGTCTTTGAATTTTGGGGGTCTGATTTTTTTAATTCTTTATATGTTCTAGATAGAAGTCCTTTGTCTGAGAGGCTGTTGGATACATTTTTTTCCCAATTTGTAGGTTTTCTTTTTACCTTATTGGTAATTTATTTTGATGGGATGAGATCCTAGTTGTTTCTTTAAAGTAGTTCCTGTGAAGTTTGGTTTTTGTTCATGAACTCTCTGCCTACCCCTATATCGTCAAGATTTTTACCTACTTTCTTTTCCAGTAGATTTACTGTTTGTGTTTTAATATTTAGATCTTTGATCCATTTTGACTTTAGTTTAGTACATGGTGATAGACATGGGTCTAGCTTTAGTCTTTGACATGTGGAGAGCCAGTTTTTCCAGCACCATTTATTAAAAAGGTTATGTTTCTTCCAGTGAACATGTTTGGTGTGTTTGTCAAAGATAATGTGGCTGAGTGTGTTTGTAGTTGTGTCTTCATCTTCCAATGTGTTACATTAATCTTTGGGTCTGGTTTTTTTTTGCCAGTATCATGCTGATTTTATCACAGTAGCTTTGTAGTATAATTTCAAGTAAGGGATTGTGATGTCTCCTGCCTTGCCTTTGTTTCCCAGGATTGCTTATGGTATTCTAGCTCTCTTCTTGTTCCAGGTGAATTTTAGAAATGTTTTCTCCATTTCTTTGAGGTATGATAATGGTATTTTAATTGGGATGGCTTTGAATCTGTACAACAATTATGGGAGTATGACCGTTTTCACAATATTGGTTCTTCCTATCCATGAACAAGGGATATCTTTCATTTTCTGAAGTCCTTTTCAATCTCTTTTTTCAGACTACTATAATTTTCATTGTATAGATCTTTTACTTCTTTTTTAGATTGATTCTTAAGTATCTCATATTTTTAGATGCTATTGTGAAATGCGTGGTTTCCCTAACTCTCCCTTAGTCTGTTTGTTGCTTGTGTACAGGAATGCTATTGTTTTTTGAGTGTTAACTTGGTATCCAGCTATGCTACTGAATTTGGTTATTAAATCTATAAGCCTTTTGGTGGAGTTTTGGTGGTCCTTTATGTAGAGTATCATGTCATCTGCGAATAATGGTAATTTCCTTTCTTCTTTTCCTATCCTTTTTATTTCTCTCTCTTGTCTAATTGCTCTAGCTAATATTTCCAGAAGTATATCGAATAGGAGTGGTGACAGTGGACATCTTTGTCTTCTTCCTGATTTTAAAGAGAAGGCTTTCAATTTTTCACTATTTAATATGATGGTAGCCATTGGTTTGTCATAGATGGCTTTTATCAGGTTGAGGAAAAGACCATCTATTCCTATTTTCTGTAGGGTTTTATTTTTATCATGAATCAGTGTTGGACTTTACCAAAGGCTTTCTCTGCATCTATGGAGATAATCCTGTGATTTTTGTCTTTGGCTCTATTGATATGGTATATTACATTAATTGATTTGTGTATATTGAACTATCCCTGCATTCCTGGGATGAATCCTACTTGGTTATGGTGTATAATCTTCTTGAGGATTTGTTGCATTCTGTTTGCTAGTATTTTTTTGATAATTTTGGATCTATGTTCATTAGGGAGATTGGCTTGTAGTTCTGTTTCTTGGTTGGGTCTTTCTCTGGTTTTGATATCAGGATAATACTTGCCTCCAGGAATGAGTAGGGGAGAATTCCTTCCTTTTTAATTTCCTTAAAAAATTTGAGAAGAATTGGTGTTAGTCATCACTAAATTTCTGATTGAATCTAGCTGTGAATCCATCAGGACCTGGGCTTTGCTTCATTGGCAAGTTTTTAATTACATTTTCAATTTTGCTTGCTGATATTAAGTAATTCAGCATTTTTATATCTTCTTCATTCAGCTTTGATAATTTTTATGTATATTGAAATCTGTCCATTTCCTCTGTATTGTCCATCCTAAGAAAGTAAAGATTTTCAAACTAGGTATTGATGATCTGAATTTCTACAAGATCTGCCGTGATTTCATCCCTTTCATCCCTTTTTGCATCTATTTCAGTTTTTTCTTTCCCTTTTTCATAAGATTGGCTAGGAGTTTATCAATTTTACTCATTCTTTCAAAGAATAAACTCGATTCATTCAGTGTGTGTGTGTGTGTGTGTGTGTGTGTGTGTTTTAGTCTCCATTGTGTTAATTTCTGCCCTGAGCTTTATAATTTCCTATATTCTTTGGGCTTTGGGATTGACTTACTCTTTTTTTCTATAAGCTTGAAGTGCAGCATGAGATTGTTTTTTTGTGATCATTCTGTCTTCCTGAGGTCAGAATTCACCAGTATAAATTTCCCTCTGAGGACTGCTTTCATTGCATCCCACAGGTTTCTGTAAGGTGTATCTACATTTTTGTTTGATTTTAAATAGTTTTTGACCTCTTTGATTTCATCTGTGACCCATTTGTTGTTCAGGAGGGTTTTATTTAATTTCCATGTGTTTATGGAGTTTTTGTGATTTCTTTTGTCATTAATTTCCGATTTCATTGCACTATTGTCCTATAGTGTGCATGAGATAATTGCAACTCCTTTGCATTTACTTAAGCATTTTCTATGTGCTAGCATATGACCTACTTTAGAGAAAGTCCCATGTGCAGCTGAGAAAAATGTGTATTCTCCTGCTGCTTTTTGGAATACTTTTTAAATGTCTATTAAATCCATTTGTTCACAAGTTTGGTTAAGTTCTATTATTTCTTTGCTGATTTTTTGTCTAGTTGATCTGTCTCTTTGTGACAATTCGGTGCTAAAGTCCTTTGTTATGATTGTGTTACTTCCTACTTCATTTTCCATGTCTGTTAAAATTTGTCTTATATGATCTCAACAGTGGTTATCTTCGAATTGTGTGTTCAGGATAACACATACAGACATACAAGATTGATCAAATAACCCGTCATCGATTATTGCTTAGCACTAAGTGATATAATACAATAGTAGAACCATATTAGCCCTCCTGCATATATGCATATTCATATATACCTACATACATTTTTGTCTTTTTCTTTTCTACTTTCCTTCATCCCATCTGTTCTTTGTTTTAGAACAGATTTCCTTCATGTCTCTTAGTTTATATTCCCACCCTCGGGTTCTTACACCAGTGATACAATACGTTG
>PVLD010022549.1:0-29108 GCA_004027595.1 Dinomys branickii
CGTCCGTGCTCTCAGGGCGCTAGGATCCAGCAAATCCCTCTCTCCGCTTCCGGCGGCGTTTGGGGCCCTCCACGCGGCTCGCCCGACACGCGCGAAACGTGGGATTGCCGGGTGTCTCCGCTGCTAGCAAGCCGATCTCTGTCGGGAGCCGCCGGGGGGCTGCAACGGCTCGGGAGGCGGGAGGGCCCGAGGCGGCCACGCTCCCACTGCGCTTGGACCGATCCCAGCTTCTTCCCTGCGGGGATCGTCCCTGGCTCCCAGCGTCTGGGACTTTCCCACGTCTCACCCCGGCAGCCTGGTCCGCCCTACCACTTCTCCCCCGGCATCTCAGAGAAATACGCCCAGTTTAAACTTCCCAGCCGAGGTCCCGGCATTCACGCTCGCCAAGTCTGTCTCGAGCTGGTGGTGTTTATTAAGGAGGTTCGCTCCCTTGCTGCTCACCTGGTCGCCATCTTCCCCGGATCCAAGATTTTTTTTTAAAATTCAGTTTTCTTACATTTTGAAAATGAGGTTACACATTTCCATGCAGAGAAAGATCAACATTATGTAAAAAGAGATATACATGAAAGGCTTCTTGCTGAGTCTGACATTATTCTCCCAGCTTCTTCCTTGCCATTCATCACATTTCACTATTTAAATTAGATTCTTGTTTATTCTTCAAGTGTTTTCTAATAAAATATATATATTTATATACACATATTTATGTAACATACAAATACAGTATATATATATATATATATTTATGGTATGAATATACATGTATATACCTACATATACATATATAACTGCTTGTGTATGTAAAGATGCATGGATAAGATATTCCATAGTATTCATGCTGGCTGGGTTCTAGGGCCTCCCAGAGAACAGCAAGATCTGAAAATGTTGAGATTGCTAATGTAAAATGGCACGGTATTAGCACATAGTCTATATAACTCTGTTATATATCTTAAGCAATCTCTAGATGACTTATAACAGCTAACACAGTGTAAATGTCATCATCGCGCTGCACTGCTCAGGGAATAATGAGAAGAAGTGCACACTGAAGCCAGCTGCACAGCAGCACACATGCCCCACCCCAGGGTGAGTCTGTGGTTGTGGAGCCCACATACACGGGGAGCTGACTGTATACGTTTGACCTCTTTTAACACACAGAAGACTGCTTTAACGATGTAATATGCCAGGGCCCTGGGGACTGTGAAAATAGTCTCATCTTAAGAACCAAATTCTTTCACAGATAAATAATAAAGATAGGTATATGTAGGTATGCGTTTACTTACTGTCCAGCTATTCTGAATAACCTGTATCGTGGAAACCTGTCTTTTGTGCAAGTATCTATTGCCTCCCATTTTGGAAACAGAACTATGAATTTCCACTTGAGAATCCTCTCTGGCCTCGGTTTGGCCCCTGGTTTGCGTGAATGGAATCTTTGCTCCGGGTTGGGTGGGTTTGAGAAGTTTACTTTACATAACGGCCCTGTTGATTTTAAGCACATGGCCTAATCTAATTAGAGCGAAATCTGGGACTTCGGAATGCTGAGGTACAGATGATGGTTTTTGTGCTGGATGTAAGAGAGAAGGTCCTCGGCACTGATAATGACACTCAGGTACCGACTAAAGCCAGCATCACCTAAAACAGAACAGAAGGAGCTGCCAGCTCGCTGATGCTACTTTAGAGATCCTGGGTTAAGCCCTACCTAAAACCATTTTCTTCATTTCTTCTCAGATTTTTCAGTTACGTGAGTAAACAAGTTTTCTTTAGTTATTAAGCAAGCATAGATTAGATTTTCTGTTACCTGCAGCTGAAATTATCATACTGACACCAGTATTTTTATTATGTAATAAAAATTTATATACTAGAATGTGTTTTAGTGCTGATTTCTTTCTCTGTGGTGATAGAGATTAACCCCAGAGCCTCTGCACTAAGGAGGCTCCAGTAAGTCACTAAATTGCCCAGACTGGGCTCGGACTTGAGGTTCCCTTGCCTCAGCCTCCCAGAATACTGGGATTACGGGGATGCACCACAACCTTTAGCTTAGTATTTATTTCTGCTTTCTAAATACTGTGTTTACTCTTATACTAATATGCAGTTATGTAAATTTAATTTTGTACAGGTTGAGCATCCCCCATCTGAAAATCCAAAATCTTAAATTCTCCAAAACCTAAAGCTTTTTGAGCTTTGATGCCACATACGCAAAATCCGTATCTTCCATGAAGTGATAGGTCACAGTCAAAATGCAGTCACATTAAAATTTAAATTGAAAAAACAGTTATTCAGGCTAAATTGATCAGATACATGTGAGACATAAATGAATGTCATGCTTAGATTTGGGCCCTATCCCCAAAATATTTCATTGCGAATATATAAATGTTCTACAAAAATAAACAACTAAAATAAAAAAAAATCCTAGGCCCAGCCAGGTGTGGTGGTACATGTCTGTAGTCCCAGCACTTGGGAGGCTGAGGCAGAAGGACATCTGGGAGTTCAAAGGCAGCCTGCACTACAAAGTGAGACCCTATCACAGAAAAAGAAAAAATCCTAGGCCCAAGTGTTTTGGAGAAGGGGTAACCAGCCTTGCTTTCTCTTAGGGAAATCCAAT
Organism: Dinomys branickii; assembly: GCA_004027595.1. Taxonomy (NCBI): domain Eukaryota; kingdom Metazoa; phylum Chordata; class Mammalia; order Rodentia; family Dinomyidae; genus Dinomys; species Dinomys branickii. The sequence continues at coordinate 2,597 of PVLD010022549.1, forward strand.
GGCTCAGTGCCATGCCTCTTAGTCAGGACTCCCCACCCCGTTCTCCCACAGCAGAGAACTCTCTTCCCAAGGAGCGAAGTGACTTCTTCGATGGGAAGAACGAAGTTCTGCCTCTGGGACCTGCAGAACCCCTCCGCTTCCTCCAGGCAGTGAGCGCCCTGACAGGGAATCCTGCTCCCTGGGGCCCAGCTAGAGTGCGCGCCTCTCACCAGCCTCCCTCACTCTGGGTAAGCGAAACCCACGGAAAAACAGGAAGCCCGTGCTACCTCCTCTAGTCTTTTGATCACCAGCATGAGAAGCTGTAGTCTTGCTCCTGTGATAGTTAAGCTTGATTGCGTCCTCTTGTTTGGCTTGGGAAACATCAGTTCCCTGGCGAAGCACAGCTCTGGGTGTGTGGGGGTCAAGGGGCAGGAGCTTGGCTACTGTCTGGTCCCCCACCCCTTCCTGTCTGGCACTGTTCCCCACTCTGCTTCCCAGCCGCCATGAACTGAGCAGCCCCGCTCCCCTAGGCCCTTCCACCATAATGTGTCTGCACGGGAGCCACTGGCCATGGACCGAATCTGCTAAGACCACGAGCCAAATTAAACCTCTCTTTTAAATTGTCTGTGCCAGGTTTTATGTCCTCGCCATCACAAAGCTGACCGAAACTGTCCTAACCAGATTATGAGCTCACCAATAATTTTTTCACAGTGAGCAGGGGTAGCTGGTGGGGGGTACGGTGGCAAGCAGTGCAGGAGGAGGGTTTAAAACCCTCGGCAGTGTCTCGATCTTCTTTGTTTTTCTTCTTTTTCTTCTAAATTTTTTGGCTGTTCTTGTGCATTTCATCCTTTAGATAAATTGTAGGTAAACATTAAAGAGTCAATGAAAACTCGTTCTGGCCCATTTTGGGGTTGTATTGAGTTTATGAAAGCAGCAGAAACGATATCTTCCTAGTCAGGAGCTTGGCATATATGTATTTTTATTTGTTTACTCAGGCCCTATGTGCATTTCATAAACGTTTTAGTTGTCTTTGGCAAGTTTTATGTGTTTGTTTATCTGTTTCTAGGAATTTTACAGTATGGCCTGCTATGAAGAAGAGGGTTTTGTAATTATAATGGGTGAGGGGTGTTGTATAGGAAAATCATTTAGGTTTCCTTACTGACTTTTATTCTGGCCAAGTTGTTTTTGGCCATTCTGTTTTTAGATTAAAATTTTTTTATTAGTTCTAATAACTAGCTGTTCATGTTTGATTCTATATAGACAACACCATCATCTTAAATAGTAAAAGTTCACCCCTTTCATCTCACTACATGTTTTGGATTTAAAGATGCTGGCTAGGAATTCTAGTGTTGAAAATAGCGGGGGTATTACATCCACAACCCATTTCTATCTTTTATTGGTTATTATTAGTTAGTTTCTTGCCATAGATTATGATGCTAGCTGTAACAGCAAGTGAGAAAGTGTTTCTGCTAATGTTTGCTGGTTCTTTGAAAACTACTGATGAGATTTATCTTTTATTAAATTACTTTTAGAATACAATCATACAGTTATTTCTTTTTTTGGTCAGCATAGATAACATTCACGGATAGTCTCCAAAAAAACAAGTTTATATAATTAGTACATATGTGAATCTTAGTCCACACATTTAATTCTAACAGAATATTGCTACATTTTAATGACGACGACTTTATTTAGGAGTTTCTTATCAATGCTGATGAGTTAGACTGGATTAGTTTTATTTCTTTGTGTATATTTTCTTGTCTGTTCTAGTGTCGGAGTTTTTTTATATTTATCTGGATGCAGTTTTATAATTTAAACTGTAGTTTTTAAAGGATTAGTAGGAATCATTTAGAAAATTTTCTGAATCTCATACCTATTCTAGGGATAGGTTTTTGACTACATAATCTCTTGCATAATTATTGTTGTCTAAAAATTTTCTATTCCTTTATGCAAGCTTGTTAATTTATCTATTTTTGAGCATCAATAATTATATCTAGAATTTTTAAATGTGCAGAAAACTCTCTTAGAGTTTCTTGAGTCCTCCTTTATCCGCAGTTATATCTTTCTTTATACATCTAAAGTCACTTTGTTTGTGCAGTTTCTTTTCTCCCCCTTGATCAACTTTGCCCAGAATTTGTCAGTTTAACTAGTCACTCTGAGAGAGTGGGTTTTTCTTTATTGTTCCCGCTCTAATTTTATTTTCCATTTTGATTTGATTTCTTTATGATGCTTTTCTGTTTTTCAAATGTATTCAAACATATTGGTTTTGTGGTGAAAGTTTGATGTATTCTATTTTTAGATTGCAGATTATGGATGATATAATATTCCCCCTCTGCCCCTCGCTCTCTCTCTCACTCCTAAATATACACTAGGAAATAATGTGATCATCAGATGTCGGTCTTGGTACTTCAACTGTTGTTCTTCCTTTTTCTACCTCAAGTGAAATAACATAAAGCACAAACCTTCCTAAGTCCTCAGAGTTATTCAAACATCACCCTACTTCTACTAGGTTTGTCTGATCATCTTCCCTTCCTTCACGTTAACTGTCAGCAAACTCCAACGTGCTCTATATTTCTGAATAGCTAGCAGCTTCTGAGTGCTTCCACTACGAGTCATTTAGGTGATTGGTAGATACGCTAATTACTCAGATTTGATCATTACACAATGTCTATGTGTATGAAACATCTCATTGTATCCCATACATATGTACAGCCATTATGCATCAATTAAAAATAAAATACAACTTAAAGAAGAAATCATTTAACAAAGTTCGGAAATGCCTAGCACTTGGGCCACATTTTCTCATTCAATGAGTAGGTGTTGAAGTGTACACACACACACACACACACACACACACACACACACACACACACTCCCTTGGGCTAGTCACTGTGACTGTTAAACAGAGTCTCTGCATTAGACGAATCCAGGGATGGGGCTGAGGCATACCAGGGATGGGGCCCTTTGTGGCTGTGCTTTACCCAGAAGCACAGTAAGTGTTCTAAAAACAAGACAAGCTGCCAGGTAACAGATGCTCAGAAAGTACCTCTGTCCTGAGCAGCAGAGTGGTGGATCAATGAGCATCACTCTAATACTACTACCAGAGATGGACTCACATAACCAGCCTTGGTTCAGGACTGTGCTTTGCAGGACACGAAGTAAACTCTGAAAGTTGGCTGCCAAGTCCTCAGGGTCACACACATGTATGAAGCTTAGATCCCATTTCTTAGGGCAAAGAAGAACCAACAAGACTCAACAGAACATAATGAAAAATGAAAGTCTTTCCTTTTAGAAGCAGAAGAAGCATTTTCAATTAAGCAGTAAATTTGGTCTAAATCTCAAGTGCTTAAAGTATTTCTTATATTTTAGCAATGTTGCTTAAGAGTCATATTTATCAATGGGTTTGTAAGTGAAGTAGATTTACTTCAACTTAGTAATTTTAGTTTAGTCTTTAAACTTTTGGATTAATCTAAAGAAATACATAGCTGCCAGAAATGCATCCATATTTAAAATAATGTAAGCACAATCTATTTCTAAAAAGGTCCATTGTCTCTTTAGCCCTAATATCTCCTGCTCTGGGGATGTGGCAGCAGTGTTATGGCTTGGATCTGAAGTGTGCTACAGGCTTTGTGAGAAGGATGTGGTACTCTTGAGAATGGTCCAACCTTTAAGAGGTGGGCCCTAGAGGAAGGGAGTGAGGTCACTGGGCATGCCGCCTTGAAGGGGGTATCAGAACCACTGTTCCTTCTCTCTCTCTCTCTCTCTCTCTCATTTCCAGGCTTCCTTGAGGTGAGTAGATTTGTTCTACCGTATTTTCCTCCATGAGGTTCTGCACCACTACAGGCCTAACAACAGTTGGATCAAATGACCATGAACTGAAGCCTCTGCAATCATTAACCCAAATTCCCTTTTAAAGTTGTTTCTCTCAGGTATTTTGTCACAGTGATTGAAAGCTAACACGAGGAGTAATTAAGAAAAACTTTTTTTTTTCTTTAAAGAAGCAGCAGTTGGTTACTATCTACTTCTAAAAAGGTATCTGAGTCATTTTCTAGTTCCTGAGAAAAACTACCCAACACCCACAGTGTAAAGGAGGAGGGGTTTATTTTGGCTCACACTTTGGCCCATAGTCAGCCGGCTCCAAGGCAGAAAGCAGGTGGAGGAAGGGGCCCAGGGAGGAAAGTTGCTTACATCATGGTGGCCAGGAAGCAAAGAGCGAAGGAGGAACTCTGCAAAGAGATACATGCATGCAGACCACTCTGCAGTGACTGCCTCTTCTGGCCAGGTCCCACTTCTTCACAGCACACTCAGCTGCTAAACTTAGCAGCTGGTGAATGCAGGGATGAATACACACCCCCGTGATTGAATCTCCTTCCACACAAACGAGAATTTGGAGACACATTCTAGACTAAAGCACAGCAGGCTATAGGTAGAGTGACATGTTACCATCTTATCCACCCAGAGATCAAAGCCTGAACAACAGTGTATTTAGAGCCATGACCTGATTACGTCTGTCAGCTCTCACTGCTGTGACAAGACACCAGCGATAATCAATGTATAGGGTGGAAAGGCTTATTCTGGTTCACAGTTTTAGAGGTTTTAGTCCACGGTCAACTGGCTCTGTTGCTTTGGACCTGTGTGAGGCAGAACATTATGGCAGATGTGTGTGGTGGAGCAGAACTGCTCACTTTTGGTAGTCAGAATGGAGAGAGAGAGAGAGAGAGAGAGAGAGAGAGAGAGAGAGAGAGAGAGAGGAGAGAAGAGGAGAGGACAGTCTGGGGTCCCAACCCAAGGTCCCCTGGAAGGCACCTCCTCTCAGAAGTTCCACCACCAGCTGCTGCAACTGAGCCTTCGACACATGGTCTGTGTGGATCATTTAAGATAGGAGCCATACTCCCTACAATATAGTATTCTAAAGTAAGGGAAGCTGGGCGTGGTGGCGCATGCCTATAATCCCAGCACTCAGGAGGCTGAGGCAGGAGGATTGTTACAAATTTAAGACCAGCCTGGGCTATAAAGTGAGCTCAAGGTCCGCCTGAACTGCACTGCAAGACTCTGTCTCAAAAAAAGAAAAAGTAAAGGACAAAAGTGTGCATCCTAGACCCTCCCTGAGAATTTCCTCCTCACAGAACTTTCTTCTCAGAACTCACATTTGTTTATATTTCTTACATGAGGGTCTTGTTGCCGGAACCATGGCTGTCTAATCCTCCCTCCCACATTTGGTGGGTACAGGAAATTTTCATTTGTCTTTGGGAGCCATAAGATTAACTGTTGCATTTCGTTCAGTTCTTTTAACTGTGCGGGGCAGAAAATGTGCTCCCAGATTCGGAAAAACTTCCACAAAGAACCAGTAGTACTTCTCTTCTGCCAGCAGAGGGAACTGAGCATCAGAATTTCATAGTCTGCCACGCACTGCTTGCCTTCACAGACAAAAACCAAAACCCCAAACTGCTTTCCCTTGTTTCTTTAGAAAAATCATACACTGAACAGTTGTGCTTTTGAAGAGAGATATTAACTATCAACTTCCAATATCAGAACAATATATTTGATGTGGAACTTGATGTATCTGATCCCAGGACTCCAGGCACCCCTAAACTGAAGCAGAATGCAGAGCAGGTTCTGTCTTTTGTCCACAGTTTACTCAGTTTCTGGGTCAATTTGGTCAACTCTCAGCAAAGAAAAGATCTGTGCATTTTGTGACAGCCATTTGCTGGCAGCGGAAATTCCAGTCACATCCCGGTCATTTTCAACTAAAATGCACTAGATTGTCTGTATCACTGTGGTCTCTGAAACTTAAAAAGAAAGAAAATGAAAGCAAACCATGCGGGCCTTGTTAAAAGCCACCCAAATGCACGTATTTGTTTTAAAATTGCCTGGCTAGAGCACAGCACCACTTGCTTACAATTGCCTCACTGCTGAAGCAAAACACACACTGCGCTCGGTTTCTACCCAGCCTGAGCCTCTCTGAAAGGCCAGGGAGAGCGCTGTGGTGAGGAATGAAATTTACAATGCAGTCTTTTTATGAGTCCTGACACTCCCATTAGGCTTAAATGGAATCACACGGCGGATTTCCCACAAGCTGAAATTACTAGCGAAAACGGTTTTGAAGATGTCTGCCTTCTCCTAATACAGTGAACTCCAAGTCCAGTGCAGTTTACGAAGGGCAAGACATTCCTCTGTCCAGTGTGCTCGCGTTTTCCCCTTCCAGCCCCGATTTCCCTGTGGTCCCAAGTGGCTTATAACGTGGATGCCTTTTGCCCCGCCACAATGAGGAAAGGGATTTTGAGGTTTCTTTCTGGTGATGTCTACACAGAACTGTGAAGGAATAGACTAAAAACCACTGAGTTTCGCACTTCAAATGGGTGAATGGTATGACATACGAATTTTTGCTCAATAAAGCTGTTAAAAGGACTTCTCTTTGTCCAAAACAGCAGTGTATGTAGTGTAATGATAGTAGTATGACCCTATACTTTGGAAGAATTTGACTGTGGGATTCCATCTCATTTTAATGTTCTTTTGCTTCCATTTTGTCTCCTGTGTTTGGTTTTCTTTCTAGAGTTTCCTTCATGTGCTTCAGGCCTGCCTAAAAGTCATGTTTGCTCCTCTCAAAGAACTGAAAATCTTTTTATGGGGTGCAGGAAACACTCCCCCAAAATATGGTAGGTAATGCTCTGGCAGCAGGGCTGGCACGCATGGACATCACAAGGTTCCAAGGAACACATCTCCACAAAGTGTGGAGACCCAGTCATCGCACTCAGGAGCCACAGAGGCATCTACAGAGTGTTTTAAGGGGAACGAAGCCCAGAAAACAGTGGCAGAAGCATGCCTCTGGCCTCCTTCCATTCCGTCTTTCCAGAAGCTGGCCAGGGGAGCTGCATTGCCATTGAGAAACAGACACTGTTATAAGCCAACCAATCAAACAAAGAATCACCACACATAGTTTAAAAAATTATTACATCATATAATCTTATGTTTTACTTCTTTATTTATTTTAGTATTACTTTTTTCCTTTTTACTGATACCGGAAATCAAACTTAGGACCTCCCGCTTGCCAGGCAGGTGCTATGCCACTGAGCTATATCCCCAGCAACCTTATGTTTCTTAAACAGATGAAAGGAGAATAAGCATTTTTGAAGCTTGTGACATTAACCTTCTTCTGCCATTTGTTATTCTCCTGTTTCTGTGCATTTAAGCAACCGTTGCCCGTCTTCCTCTTGCCCCAATAAAACCTCGCTTCGATCCACCTCTGTATGGCGTTGTTGTCAAATCTATTAAATTTCCGTGCTATGGACTCAGTACCCTGATACACATGTCTTTACGCAGTTTCCCTTTTAACTCGGTTTTGAGAAGAAAGGGGAATGCACGACTGTACTGTTGGTTACCTACCTAATTACCTTGTTCAGTATTCCGGTTTTTTTTTTTTTTTTTTTTTTTTCTGCAGATCTGAACTATTTTCTTGTGTGATCTGTTTTCAGTAAGGGAAAACTTTCTTCTCTGTATTTCTTGTTCTACTTAGCAGGTTAACAGACAGCTTTTGAAAATTGGGAATGATTTTGCTTTGCTTTTCCTTTTTAAGGGTGATTTTTATTGGTTCCCAGTGGATGGTTTTTACTTTTAGCACTTAAGTCGATGACTGAATAGTATGTCGGGGCTCTCCCACGGTTCCCTTCTGGGGAATGAGGGGGTCAACTTTTACCCTGTTTAGCTTCCTTGTAAGTGAGCATCATTTTAGTTTTGCCACTTCCTTTTCGTCTTTTCACAATTTGGCCATAAAGTGCCCCGCTGTGGATTCCTTTGTGTTGCTCTGCGTGGGGTGGAGTGAGCATTGCTCAGATGCTTTCCATTAAATTTGGGGAACATTCACACAGTTTCCTTAGGCATATTTTCCTGTTCCTTCTTTTCTCCTCTCCTTCTGGGACCCCTCTCACGCCTCGGTTGGTGTGCTGCAGGGTGTCCCACATCCCTCAGGGGCGCAGCTCATTCTCCTCACCCTTTCGTTTTGATAGTATAATCTGGATTCAGCTCTCCATATATACAGTTCACTGTTTTCTGCCCTGCTAGCTCGAGTCTCACCTATGTTATACTTTTCAAGTTCAGAATTTACATTTGATACTTTTAAAACAACTTCTTCTTTACTGGTATTCTTTATTTGATGAGACACTGTCATCTTACATTTTACTTCTTTAGACATCATCTCCCTTAGTTTACCAGATATATTTATAATAACTGCTGCACGGCCATTGTCTGCCAAGACAGACATTTTAGGCGACCTCATAAGCAGTGTCTATTTCTGTTTATAGGTCAGTTACAACTTGAACTGTGTCACCCCCAATTCACATGCTGAAGTCTTAATTCCCTGACCTCAGAATGTGACTGGGAAGGTAGAATGAAATCATTACCTTGGGCCCTAATCCAGTATGACTGCTGTCCTTCCGGGAAGAAATCAGGCACAGACACACACAGAGGAAAGGTCAGATAAGATACCGGTGGAAGAGGACCATCTATAAGTTGAGAGGGGCCTCAGGAGAAATGAACTTTGCTGACATCTTGATTTCGGACTTGTAACATCTGGAATTTTGAGAAAACAAATTTTTGTTTCTTAAGGCACACCTGATCTGTGGTACTTTGTAATGGCATCCCTAGCAAGCTCATAAGAGCTCATGTCTTCATGGTTCCCTGCGTATCTTCTAATTTTTATTGGAAACTGGATGTTTTGCATAATATGTTGTAGTAGCTCTGCTTCTTTATGCCCCCTTCTCTACTCCAGTTGGCTGAGAGCAGTGCTGTTTTCTCTGCAAATTATTTACATATCTAGTGACTTAAAGTTAATTTCCCCCACATCATGCAGTTGAATTCCCTCATATATATATATATATATATATATATATATATATATATATGTATCTTTTAGCTTGGTTACTAACTTGGCTCCTAGAAAGTTCTCTTGGGTCAGAGTAAGCCACTTATTTGTCATAGATTGTGCTTGAACTCCCTGACACAGTTAGTTTTACTCTCTGCTGTAGGATGTGTGTGTAGTTTGCAGGCCACTACCATAGTATAAGTGGTTTATGTGTTTGCTTTCACATTTTCTAGGGGATTTCAATGAAGAGTGGTCACAAAGTATGGTATGGTGAAAAATTTATTGCCATAAAAGACACTTGTCACCAATTCCCCTCAAAATACTTACCCCTGGTTTCTAACACTGTTATCCCTTGATTACTGCCACTTTCTGCAGCAGCTCTGGAGTGCTCTTTCCTGAGTGTCTTTGGTTGTGCTTCTGTGGCTGCCTTGATAATACAAATTGTTTCAAAATGTTTCCCTTTCCTGATCATTTTGGGGAAGAACCAGGAGTCATATGGGGCCAGACCTGGTGGACGAAGAAGTGCTGTCATGTTTTATGAGCCTGGGTTTTTTTGGTGGCACCTGGCAGCATTCACCATATTTTTGACTGCACCTTGTGAAGACACTCAGGAAAGAGGACTCAGAACTGCTTCAGAAGGCAGTAAGAATGAGAGATTAAGAATACTCAAAATTGATCAAAGGGAAGGAACAACTGGGATGAAGGAAAGGAGAAAAGAAAGAAAGAAGGGGAAATATATGTATATGTATATGTATTTACAAGGATAGCTGGATAATTGTACTGCTGATGTCAAATGGTTTATTGAAAGGAACAGTAAATTAATGCTTAAAATTTTTTTCTTGACCAGCTTTGCATGCTTATGTCTGGTAACCTGAACAACTAATTTTAAGACAACAATATACAATATAAGAACCACTGTTCAATTCCTACCATCTTGTTTAGTGAAGCTTTGTATTGTTTCTAATGTTTTAAAATTACTTTTTATTCCCTTTAATTGTTTGATCAATCTGGCATTCTTACATCTGATAACCTGAACTTTGTTCAGACGACAATATTTAATATAACAACCATTGTTAATTCCTATCATCTTGTTTTAAAATCCTGTATAGTTTTTATTGTTTTTGTGCTGCTTTGTTTTTGTCTTTGCTGTTATTTTGTTATTGTTTCTTTTTCTCTTTCAAATAAAAACAAATGTTCAAAGCAAGGGGAAGGAATTTGAGGGAGATTCATAGCAATGTGTTTTTTATAGCAATACATTTTTAATTTCTCCATATGTTTTGATCATCTCTTGTAGCTTGGCTTCTCCCCCTCCCTCAGCCCTGAGAAGTCCTGGAAGTGCATGCTGACTTGCCAGGCCAGGTGCGATTTTGTTCTCACGCCTACTGTTTTAGGCATTGCCTCTGGGTCAGGATAGCTTGGCTGTAAGGTTGTACGGAAGTTTCTAGGGCCAGCGATGCTTCCGCCATGCACATCTTGACACTGCCAGGTCTGTCTCCTGCTTAAGTGCTACTGGGTGAGCCGAGCCCAGCGACGCTGGGGAATCTGCTTGGTCTTCGCTGTCCCTTGCTGTGCAGTCGAGCTCCTGACTGATCTGCTGTTAGGATTTCTGCTGCTTATGTCATGGAGACTTCTTAATTGCTCTCCACTAGGATGAGCATTGCTTTTGACAAGTGTCCTTGGGCACAGAATTCTTCATGTTCCGTTGTAAATAAATCAGTTCCCTGGGGCAGAGCTGTGGTGTTCTTCCTCTCCACTCTTCTTGAGGGCGGAACCTCTGAACCACTGCTCAAGGGCTGGGGCAGGAAATCCTCGTGTGTGCGTGAGTCCTCCATTTTCCTGGCTTGCCTTTCTCAGTGTGCAACCATGGGCTTGGTGAGCTAGGAGGGGGAATAGAGCTCCAGGATTCTGGGTCTGCTATGCCTGGGTGAAGCTTCCAGCCCACAAATGGCGGTCAGGTGGTTAGGCAAGAAAGTGCCCTGGAGCTCTTCTTAAAGCCCGCTTGGGGTGGAAGTTCTATAAAATGGGGCCAAAGGATGGCAATCACGGTAGCAGTCCCTCCTTTCTAGGATACACTGATGGCCTCGCATGTCCCTTCCTGGATTAGAGCTCTGCAGCCAGCTTCCCTAAGCTTGGGTGCAAGGTAGGAGTTCATAGCTCACACCCTACTGATGTTCGCCTTTATTAGCGTCCACACATTTTCTCATTTCCAGCAATCACTACGCCTCTGTTTGCTCTACACTTTAGGAAAACTTCCCTTAAAATGATTCTTTAAAACGAAAACCATTTTTTCCCCTGGATAAGTTGAAGTTTGCTGAGAAGATCTGAGATGCTCCTTTCTGTTCTGTGGAATCATCTTGCTCTTTGAATGATAAATAACACAGATGAGACTTCCCTGAGGGTATACAGTTTTCATGACAAAGATGATATATTCTGTTATTCTGATATATGTTTTTATATAATATGCCTTTATCTCAATACTGTACGTGAAAGAACCAGCGATAATTGGTCAACTGTAAGGCAGAGGATAGAGCGCTGCCCTGACACATCAGTTTGCACTTAAGGGCACTTTATAGTTTTGCAAAATGATAGTAGCACTTTGTCCTCGGGAGAAAGTACTGGGCATGTTCTTAGCAATGTGGAAAAGCAGTGAGAGCAACATAAGATATTTTCATGTCAAGGGTACTCTCAGAGGCCAGCGGGGTAACTCAGGAGAGGAGCGCTTTCCTAGCAGGTGCTAGACCCTGGGTTCCATCCCTGAGTGCTGAGAAATAAAAAAAAGAACATTCTTTAAAAAAATCTGTTTATTGTCTGTCTGAAGTAGTAGCTGGTTTACCCGTGAAGACTTGGATCATTATTAATCTAGAAGTTTTCTTTTTGCATATTTTAATTGAAGGACAACCTCATCTGGATATATGAACATACTCAGTGGTAAAATTACTTGACATGCAGACCTATTCTTTTCGTCATTCAAGGACTGAATTTTAAGTATCTCTTTCAGTTTTTAAAAAAAGCTATTAAAAATGAAATAAAGACAAAACCAAAAAGTTCACCTAATCTTTTAACAGCAGAGGGGGCTGACTGAACTCATGGAAGGGACTATGCAAATTTCAGCAATCATTCAACAGAAACATTTCCTTCAACACAATCACTATTTTGAAAATGAGTGCTCATCATGGCTGCAAACTAGTGAAGACGAATTCTAATATGATTTATTGAGAGACCTTTAAAAACTCCCTTGGTTGAAAAACACCCATGAAATTCAACTCCTTGTCATTCAAACATTTATGTTCTCAATCGTTAAAAAGAGTAGGGAGCTGCTACTAAAGATATCCCAGTGCCCAATTAAATTGCTACAGGTCACGAGCGGGGGTCCTGGCTGGTGGAAGATGGAAGTCGAAGCCTTTCTCACCAGGAAACAATTAGACAACACGGCTCTGTGTCTGACGCGCGGCATGACAGAAAGCCAATCTGAAAGGTCTTACTGCGTACCACGCTTGGCTTTTCACAACCGTTGTCCACGGTTAATCTGCAAGCCATAACCGTAATCAAAAGTCTTTAATGGCTATAGAGTCATGATAGACCTTAGGTAAGAATGGGATCCGTGCTCGGAGAGCCAGAGTGGTCTGAAGATTTCTCCTGACAAGAGAAGAAATCAGAAGGTGGCAGAATAATTGCCTGCCATCTGTTTCCATCGCTTCTTTTCCTTTCCGAATTCAAAACAGCCATACAAACACATCACTCCTTATGTTTGCCTATCTTCCTCCCTCCGTCCTTCTGTCCATCCACTTTTTCCTTTCTTCTCCCTTCCTCCTCTTTCTCTTTCTCTTTCTCTTCTTCTTTCCATTGCATTCAGGGTGAGATGAATAAATACAGACACTGAAAACTGACCATTCATCCATCTCCTTCTCCCTCCTGGTCATGGCCGGGGAAGGTGGGAAGCAGGCAGCGCCAGCCTGTGCAGGGGCTAGCGCAGAGGGGGGCGGGCATTAATGACTGGGGTGAGGCTCTCAGTGCTCACTATCTTCCTGAACCCCAGCTGCAGGAGTTCCAGGAGCAAGGAGGAGAATTAGAGACGCAGAGGAAACTATTCCCTGGGCGGAACAGGCACCGTGTGTATCGCCAGCTCCACAGGAAACCACCCATACATGCTTTCATGAGAAAACATGGAAGAGATGGGGGAAAGGAGAAAGGAGGAATCGAGTCAAACCTATTTATTATAAAGCAAATACTTAGAACGTGGGGTGGAAGCAGTGGCAGGAACATTTCCAAACTGATAATGTTCGGCAATGCTTACCCAACATCAGCAAATAATTCAAAGTGCCCAGCTGTGAAAGAGCAGTTAGAAATGCTGACTTGCTTTATAATCTCCAGTGAAGTAATGGGCTGCTGACTGAACAGAGGCTGACCCTAGCGTTCTGGAAGTGACTTTAGAAGCCTGTCAGCAGTGTGTATAACAGGGAGGCCCACAGGTTCCTTCCTTAGCATCTTAATGTAAGTTCGGCTTCTTAGAGATTTGGAGGGTGACAACCATGTTCACAGGCAGAATTCTGATCAAAATACATGAGTTGACTGGGACCCCTCAATGAAGCCTGTGAGAATATATTTATTGAGAAAAATGTCTAAATGATTCTCCCGTTCCCCTGAACAGTCATATATTCCACCAACTGTAACTCACTTCTACTTTTGCATTTTGGTGTGGTTGAGGAGAGGAAGGTCCCAGGCCAGCTCCTCTGGATCACATGGCAAGCAACAGCTTCTGACCCAGGCAGAGGCTGGGGCTCATTTTGAATTAATGACCTTGAGTTTGAAGAAGTCCTTCACCATAAAATATTTTGTTATCTCATTGATCATAACTAAAGGTATTAAAGGTGATTTATTCAATGCTTCCTATTTTTCTATTAAGGAGGAAAGTTTATGTGTGTGGCATTTTTTTTGAAGGCTGCAGTATTTACAAGAATCCCATCATCATCATATAGATTACTTCCCAGCCTTGCAGAGAAAGGTCGAGCATCTCACCCAACACTGGAGCCATTGTCAACAGCAGGAGAAACATTAATAGGTCTTCCTGGAGTCTGTCTACCACCAGTCAGAGTTAATGGGCAGCACAAGAACGTAAGGCAAGCAAGTCTGTGGTCTAGATCGGTGAGCAGCTGTCTTAGCTTATGTATGACAGCACTGAGCAAAGATAAGTCACTGAGTTGGGTGGAGCTTGAACCTTGATCTATAAAAGCAGGGTGAAGGGTCAGTTATGGTAGACTCGGCACATAGAAACCCAGGTATATTAGGCACTGTTCTCACCGCTGGGCACAGGACCCACTGGCCACAACTTAAAAGGGGAGCAGTTTCTTGTGGCTCATGTTTTAAGAGGATCCAGTCCATGGTAAACTGGCTTCAAGGCAGAATAACCACATGAAAGTGTGTGGTAAGGCGAGGCTGCTTATCATTGTGGCCAGAGAGCAGGGCAAGGGAACAGCAGATGAAAGAGTGAGGAACCAGATACAGTAAACAAGGTCACCCTCTATGACCCAGTCAAACACACCCAGAGTGTGCTTCACTAACCGCTTGGGTGGCCTCCAAGTCAGTCAAGTTAATAGAAACAAGTTTAATAATCACTATAGGACTCAGGACTCACTTACTCACTCAAGAAACATTTAAAAAGTGCACACTAGTGTTAGGCATAATACTTGGCACTGGGAAGCACATAGATTAGTGCACATCAGTGCGTATATGTGAAATAGGCATGGGGCATTCTGAGGATATAATGACAGGGCATCTAGCTCAGCCTAGCAGAGAGGATGGGGGGCGCAGAGAAGGCTTTGTGGGGAGTGGATGCCTGTTGTGAGCCATAACACATGAGGGCAATTCACTACACAAAGGGAAGGAACATTGTGGTCATCTGGGACAAAGGCCAACCTCATATTGTGTTGTTACGGGTTGCAGAGATGCAAGTAGTATTAGCCAAAGACAGACCCATTGCCTAGATATGCAGAAAGGGCTGGAATAGCAGTGACTCAAGGGGCAGCTCAGCATGCCCATGGTGGGACCAGGAAACAGTAGTAACGCAGGAGGGAGTAAGTACACCCAGCATGGGCATGGAATCCCACGTGGGCCATGAATCCTAAACACAAGGAATACTAAGGGACATTGAAAAAATATGACTGAAGACATCAAAACTAACTGAATTGTTTCTTGCCAGAGATTTACTTCTCTTTATAGTATGGGGCCAATAATTTGTCCCAAAGTCAAAGCATGAAGTCAGGATCACAGGTGGAAGCTGCTAACTTCCCCAGGGCCAGAGAGACCGCAGCCACAAGACCAGGGGGCTGCAGAGACCTGGAGACAGGCATGGGCAAGGGAAGAAATATGGCCACAAGCCAGTGTTGGCCTGACTGATGAGGCAGGCTGTTTTCCTGACCTAGTTCAGACTTCCTCTTTCATTCTGTGGGAGGCAGGAATCAATCCCAGCGCGGCTGGTCTCAGGCTCATGGACAGAAGCTTGCAATGTGCAGCACCTGGCCAACACTGCCTGCACAGAGCAGGGACACACCTGTCCCTTTCCGTCGGGGAGTCCTCTCATGGATGGGTAGGGGACCAAGTTACAAAACAAAGAAACCATTGCAAAGATGGATGCAGTGGATCTACCATTATTAAACACTTTGTCTCTGAGATAACTCTGGAGTGCTCATACGTGCAGAGACAGCAGTGGGAATCTCAGGAGTGCACAAAGGCATTAGCTTATGATTACAAAGGGACAACTTCCACAGTCACACCTCTTAGTAAAATATAAAGCTCATTTGTGATGCAGCTCAAGGTTAACCCGCGGATACCAAACATAGAAGTACAGTTTAAAATACTTGCAAAGCACAGTTTTTAAACATCTCCATGCTTATTTGCTTTTCTTATATAGATGTCCAATTAGTGTGTGTTGCATATATTACACAGATACAGTAGGAATACGTAATTATTTATGCATATCTATATATCTTAGCTATGCATTTATAATTCTAAAAAAACTGACAATGCCTTTCTTCTTGGAGGATCCTTTTAGGGAATCATGCCAGTTTGCAATCTTTTTTTTTAGTTTGCAATCTTGAACTGGCATTTTCCCCCTGCCTTGCTATGGTCCATTGTGCAACTTCCCAGTAGCAACCCCATTACTCTAATAGTGGCTATGCACAGTGCTGTAAGACTTTTTATTTTTAAACCGTAGAAACCAACATGTGTAGCAATCAAATAATCTTTTCAAAGCCAACCTCTGAAAAGGACACAACCTCTTGAGCCATGTGTCCCAGAATAATGAAAGCTTTTTCCCTCAAGGGAAATGGGAACATCCTTCCAGAAGGTACACCAAGTAGCATCACAGAATCTCCAGAAAATAAATTCCCTTCACTTCCCTTTTCTGCACACTTACAGCATTAGCCGATCAGTTCTACCTTGACGACACAGATCTGCATAATAACATTTTTATGTTCCTAGTCATTCAGCCCAGAATATTCTAATATCAGCTGAAGTTACCAAGAATAATTTTGTCATCTCAGAAGAACTGACACAGCACCCGAATGGCTCCATATACCCAGTGGCAGTTCTGATTCTCAGCAAGAGTGACAGTGTGTCCTGAGGATCATTCCAAAGCCAGGCACGCTTCACAAAGTAGGATGCGGTTTATGTGGTGCAGCTGAGGAACTAGATTGGCAGCCAATGATACATTATCAAAAGATGGAATACAAAGAAAAAGAACACAATTTATTTCTTCCCAACATAACAGGATGCTGACTACTGCTATAGATGGGATTTGGAAAGTCCCTAAAGGCCCATGTGTTAAAGGCTTGGATCCTGTGTCAGTTTCAAAGGATTAAGAATCAACTAGCAGGACTTCCGGGAAGATGCAACCAGGTGAGCACAGAGGGAAATCCTCCCAGAGACAGATCTCTTGCGCGCGGGTGCCGGGTCCACTGCTGCAAAATTCCAACTGAACGTGATGCTCTGTGCTGCCTGAGTATTAACGGGTTGGCCGGATTTGCTGTGGCAAGGAGTGGGTGGACCCTGAGAGTTGGGTGCCCGAGGCGCTTGGCATGGCGCACAGCTTGGCCAAGTCCGCGTACCCCCGAGGGCGCTCGCGGCAGGAAGGACCCTCCCATTTCCCGACCCGAGCGTCTCGCAGGCGGCTGCAGCTAGAAATTTTTGGCGGCGGCGGAGCAGGGTGGACTCAGAGACCGTGCTCCTCAGGCAGACTGCGCTAATCCAGGCTGCGGACCAGGGTCCCGCTCAGATCCCCACCCCTGCAGCTGGCGCCATCCTCGGCTGGAGAGCAGGCACTGCAGAGGCTGCGGTCGGCGGCTCCTGCAAGAACACCGAGGAGGCGGAGAAGCACTGGGGAGCAGCGCATTGCGGGCGAGGAACGAAATATTAGCACTTTGGGGATCTCCTGCCAGCACGGATTCCAGAATGGGTGAGCCGAGTGCGCACCACAGCCGGATTTCTGAGTCGGGAAGAAGCTCGACCCAGGGAGATACATCTGAGCGGCATTCCTGCCTGCAGGATTCCAGAGATGGGTGAGTTGATTGGGTGCCCTGACCGGATTTTTGAGTCGGGGAGAAGCTCCGCCCAGCGAGGGACATCTGAGCAGCACTATTGACTGCATGGACCCCGGGACAGAAGAGCAGGCGGGGCGCCCCGACTGGATTTTTGAGTGGGGAGGAGCTCAACCCAAGGCAGGAACACCTGAGTGACCCCCTGCCAGCATGATCCCCGGGGAGGCGAGCTGTTTATGCGCCCCAGTGAGGTCTCTGGGTAGGGAGTAGCTCGGTCCACAAAGCAACATATGAGCAGCCTATTGAGCAGAACTCTCAGCAGAAAGCTTAAGGGACATTCTCCCGAAGAGAAGGAGTCATTGGAGCAGCCTTTGCAACAGACCTTTGCCTGGTGAACTACCTGGGTAATTTATTGCTCAATATTTTGAATCTGATACCCAAAAATGGGAAGACAGAAGAACAAAACGCAGTCTCAGAACATGACCCCACCCAGAACAGGTCCTGGATGGGAGGATGCAGGGGAACTAGGAAGCCACATACCTGCAAGTTCTGAAATGATTGCATCCGAAATAAAGAAACAACGCCATCAGGCCATAAAAGAGCTCAAAGCAGAAATAAGCCACATATCTGCCATGATCTCTCAAACAAAAAATGAACTGAAAACTATAATGGAAGAAATGTTCCATACACATAGAGAAGAAATAGATAAAAGATTAGAAGAAAATAGGAAACAAATGGAAACGTTACAAGAGCAATTTAGGAATGAATTACCAAGAATGAAACAGGTCCAAAGAGATAGCCAGGAATTGAAAACTTCCATTGAAAGCTTGCAAAACCGCTTAAATGAAACTGAAGATAGAATTTCAGACCTTGAAGACAGCATGGCAGCTTATGAGTGTGAAATGAAGGCTCTCATAAAATCATCAAAGACCCAAGAAAAATCAATCCAACAGCTGCAAGATGAGGCAAAACAAAATAATATTCGAGTAATAGGAGTCAGTGAAACAGCAGGAGACAACACAAATGATATAAAAAGAATATTTGCTGAAATAATAGCAGAAAATTTCCCAAACAAGGTAAAAGATACTGAAGTACAGTTAATCGAGGCATATAGAACCCCAATGAGCCATAATCCAAAGAAAACCACACACAGACATATAATATTCAAGATCCCAGATATCCAGCAAAAGAACACAATATTAAAAGCTGCTAGAGAAATGAAACAGATCACCTATAAAGGAAAGCCCATCAGAATCACAGCAGACTTCTCAACGGAAACCATGAAATCAAGAAGAGCTTGGAGTGAGATATTACAGATTCTGAGAAAAAACAACTTCCAAACCAGACTGATGTATCCTGCAAAACTATCCTTCAAATTCAATGGAGAAATAAAATATTTCCACAACAAAGAACAACTGAAGATCTTCATGAGTGCCAAACCAGCATTGCAAAAAGCACTAAAAGATATTCTAGACAGAGAAAAAAGAGACCACAATCCCAAGAACAATGATAGAAACAACTCCCTACACAGAACAAGTACGTAAACATTCAGCAAAAGAAGGAAAACAACAACAAATAAATAACATGACTAGAATAAGCCAACATATAACCATTATAATCATTAATGTAAATGGCCTCAATTCACCAGTCAAAAGGAAAAGATTGGCAGAGTGGATTAAGAAACACAATCCAATGATATGCTGTATACAGGAAACACATCTTACTCAAAAGGAAATCCACAAACTGAAAGTTAAAGGATGGAAAACAACTCTCCATGCAACAGGTCCCCAGAAAAAAGCAGGGGTAGCTATTATGTTTGCAGACAAGGTAAACTTCAAACCAAAAACAATCAAAAGAGATAAAGAAGGCCATTACATACTAGCTAGGGGAAAGTTGCAATAGGAAGAGGTAACAATCCTAAACATTTATGCACCAAACAATGGAGCACCTAACTTTACAAGTCAAATCTTAACAGACGTGAACAATCAAATAACTAATAACACTATTGTAACAGGAAACCTAAACACCCCTCTGACGCAAAGAGACAGGTCAACCGGACAGAAACTCAGCAAAGAAATAACAGACCTGAACCAAAAGTGTGAACAAATGGACTTAGATGTATACAGAGTGTTCCACCCCACAACATCAGAATACACATTTTTCTCAGCTGCACATGGGTCTTTCTCTAAAATTGACCACATTCTAGCCCACAGAGCATATCTACGTAAATGCAAAAGAACTGAAGTTATCCAAGGCATATTATCTGATCACAGTACAATGAAACTGGAAATTAATGACAAAGGGAACTCCAAAAACCGCATAAACACTTGGAAATTAGACAACAACCTCCTGAATAACCAATGGGTCACACAAGAAGTTAAAGAAGAAATTAAAAAATACTTACAAATAAATGAAAATGCAAGTACAACCTATCGGAATCTGTGGGATGCAATGAAAGCAGTCCTCAGAGGGAAATTTATAGCAATGACCTCATATACAAAGAAAATAGAAAGAGAGCAAATGAATAGCCTAATGCTACACCTCAAACTCTTAGAAAAAGAGCAACAAGCCAAACCAAGAGCCCAAAGAAGGGAGGAGATTATAAAACTCAGGGCATAAATTAATGCAATCGAGATGAAGAAAACTCTACAAAAAATTAGTGAATCAAAGAGTTGGTTCTTTGAAAGAATAAACAAAATTGATAAACCCCTAGCCAACCTTATCAAAAAAAGAAGGGAAAGATCTCAAATTCATGCAATAAGGAATGAAAAGGATGAAGTCACTACAGACCCCACAGAAATCCAAAAGATCATTAATACCTACTTGGAAAATCTTTACTCCCATAGGATAGAAAATACAGAAGAAATGGACAGATTCCTAGAAAGGTACAAATTACCAAAATTGAATCAGGAAGACGTAAAAATCCTGAAAAACCCAATATCAATTAATGAGATTGAAAACGTTATTAAAAACTTACCAAGAAAGAAAAGCCCAGGGCCTGATGGATTCACAGCAGAATTCTGTAAAACATTCAGAGAAGATCTAATGCCAACACTCCTCAAACTCTTCAATGAAATCGAAAAGGAAGCAACTCTCCCTAACACATTTCTGGAGGCAAGTATTATACTGATACCAAAACCAGAGAGGGACCCAACCAAGAAAGAGAGCTACAGGCCAAACTCTCTAATGAACATAGATTCAAAGATACTCAACAAAATACTGGCAAATAGATTACAGCGAATTATAAGGAAAATTATACACCACAACCAGGTAGGATTCATTCCAGGAATGCAGGGATGGTTCAATATTCACAAAGCAATAAATGTAATACACTATATTAATACAGTCAAAGACAAAAACCACATGATCATCTCAATAGATGCAGAGAAGGCTTTCGATAGAGTCCAACATGCATTCATATTAAAAACCTCAGAAAAAATAGGAATAGATGGCCTCTACCTCCATCTGATCAAAGCCATCTATGACAAACCAACAGCCAACATCATACTAAATGGACATAAACTAAAAACTTTCACTTTAAAGTCAGGAACAAGACAAGGATGTCCATTGTCACCACTCCTATTCAACATAGTTCTGGAAGCACTAGCCAGAGCAATCAGACAGGAGAGAGAAATAAAAGGAATAAGAATAGGAAAGGAAGAAGTCAAACTATCACTATTTGCAGATGACATGATACTATACATGGAGGACCCGAAAAATTCCACAAGAAAACTCCTGAAATTAATTGACAAATTCAGCAGCGTAGCTGGATACAAAGTCAACACCCAAAAATCAATAGCATTCCTATACACGAACAACAAACAGACTGAGAGAGAAATTGAGGAAACCATACCTTTTACAAGAGCAACCAAGAAACTGAAATACTTAGGAATCAATCTAACAAAGAATGTGAAAGATTTATTCAGTGAAAACTACAGTACTCTGAAAAAGGAGATCGTAGAGTATTTCAATAAATGGAAAAACATACCCTGCTCATGTTTAGGAAGACCTAACATTGTGAAAATGGCCATACTACCAAAACTGTTGCACAGATTCAATGCAATTCCCGTTAAACTACCGTTAGCATACCTCAGAGATCTAGAGAAAACATTCCTCAAATTCATCTGGAACCAGAAGAGACCCAGAATAGCAAAAGCAATCCTGGGCAATAAGGACAAGTCAGGTGGAATCACAATCCCTGACCTGAAATTGTACTACAAAGCTACTGTAATAAAATCAACCTGGTACTGGCTAAATAACAGACCTGAGGATCAATGGAACAGACTGGAAGATGCAACCATAACGAAAAACCCACTCAGCTACCTAATGTTTGACAAAGAGGTAAACCAAACTCCCTGGAAAAAAGAAGGCCTGTTTAATAAATGGTGCTGGAAAAACTGGCTTGCCTCTTTTTTTTTTTTTTTTTTGTTGCGGTACTGGGGATCGAACTCAGGACCCTGCGCTTGCTAAGCAGGCACTTATTCCACTGAGCTATATCCCCAGCCCCTCTGGCTTGCCTCTTGCCGAAAACTCAAAATAGACCCAAGTCTATCACCATGCACCAAATTCAGGTCAAAATGGATCACAGACCTCAACATTAAAACAGAAACTCTAAATCTATTGGAAGAGAAAGTAGGTAAAAATCTTGAAGAGACAGGAGTAGGCAGAGAGTTCCTGAACAAAAATGAAACTGCAAGGGAAACACTTCAAAGAATCAATAATTGGGACCTCATCCTACTGAAAAGATTTTGTACATCTAAAGAAATCACCAGCAAAGTAAAAAGAACACCCACAAATTGGGAAAAAATCCTAGCTGGCTGTCCCTCAGACAAAGGACTTCTATCGAGAACATACAAAGAATTAAAAAACATGTACCTGTCCAAATTCAAAGACCCAATCCAGAAATGGGCATCTGAGATGAATACACACTTCTCAGACAAAGAAATACAAATGGCAAATAAATATGTGAGAAAATGTTCCACAACCTTAGTCATTCGAGAAATGCAAATAAAAACAACATTGAGATTTCATCTCACCCCAGTAAGATTGGCCAGCATGAAGAAATCGTCCAATAACAAATGCTGGTGAGGCTGTAGAGAAATAGGGACTCTATTACACTGCTGGTGGGAATGCAGACTGGGGCAACCACTGTGGAGATCAGTTTGGAGATTTCTCAGCAAACTAGGTCTAGAGATTGCATTCAAACCAGCTATTCCCCTTCTGGGTATTTTCCCAGAAGATCTGAAAACATCATATCACTCTGATATATGTGCACCCATGTTTATAGCAAAGCAACTTGTAATAGCTAAAATGTGGAAGCAACCCAAGTGTCCATCCACAGGAGACTGGATTAAAAAACTGTGGCATTTTTATATAATGGAATATTA
Source organism: Dinomys branickii (assembly GCA_004027595.1). Classification (NCBI taxonomy): domain Eukaryota; kingdom Metazoa; phylum Chordata; class Mammalia; order Rodentia; family Dinomyidae; genus Dinomys; species Dinomys branickii. The sequence continues at coordinate 25,351 of PVLD010022549.1, forward strand.
TTCAGCCATAAAGAAAGACAGTTTTGCAGACTTTGTAGGCAAATGGTCAAAATTGGAAACCATACTCATAAGTATAATAAATCAGCGGTACATGAGAAGGCAATGTATTGTGTCACTGGTGTAAGAACCTGAGGGTGGGAATATAAACTAAGAGACGTGAAGGAAATCTGTTCAAAAGCAAAGAACAGATGGGAGGAGGGAAAGGAGAAAAGAAAGAGGCAAAAATGTATGTATGCATATATGTATATACATACGTGCAGAAGGGCTAACATGGTTCTACTATTGTACTATGTCACTTAATGCTAAGGAATAGGTGATGACAGGTTATTCGATCAATCTTGTATGTCTGTATGTGTTATCCTGAGCACACACTTTGAAGATATCAATATGCAATGCAGCAACTACTGTTGGTTTTGTGTTGCTTTGTCTATAATTCAATTCTGATCATACTGTTATTGTACTACTTTGTGTCTCTTTGTTAATGCTTTCCGGTTTTTTTTTTTTTCTGTTGTTGAGATGACTAGTTGTTTGACCAATTTTGCATGTCTGTATCTGTATTCATGAATATACACTTCGAAGTTATTGATAGGTAAAGCAACAATCATTGTTGAGTCCCTGTCACCTTGTCTGTAAATCAGTTTTGATTGTACTATTTCTTACGCTACTTTGTATCTGTTTGTTAATATGTTTTTGTTTTTTTACTTTAAAAAAAGAATGAACTAGAGAGTAATAAAGCACAACAATTAAATGCTTATATCTCATACTCTGAGTAACTAATTTAAAGATAACAATACACAGTTATCCTCCTATCACACCATTTTGGAATTTTTTTGTTTCTTTTTCTTTAAAATAAAAATTAAAAAAAGAGGTGGGAGCTAAGGGGATGGGGCTATATACAGCTCAGTGGTAGAGTGCTTGCCTAGTGTGCAAGAGGCCCTGGTTCTATCCTTGGCAACCCCAGTTACACATAGATGGGGCCAAGTGGGAGGTCTTCAGGTCATTGGTGATGTACCCTTGAAGTGCGTAGTGGGATCTGTGCCTTCCTCTTCCTCTTAGCCTCTCTCTTTCATTTCTGGATCATGAGGTAAATGGGCTTGCTTGACCACAAGCTTCTTGCAAGGATGTGCTGTTGCATACAGGCCCCAAAGCCAAGGGGCCAACCAAGCATTTATTGAAACCTTCAAAACTTTTTCTCCAGTATTTTTTCCAGGGGCAGAAATCTGACTAACATTTCTTTCTTCTGACTGTTGGCCAAGTTTTACTGCCAAATGTAAGGGCAGAGTACCAAAGTACAATAGGAGAAAGAGAGGCAGACTAACGAAAGAGGAAAAGGAAGTAAAATATATGTTTGCAATTTTGCAATATGGAGGATACAATAGCCAGAATTGATTTAGTTTACTCATTCATATCAACCAATTTCAAGGAGCCAAACTGAGGCTACCACACTAATGTACTACTATAATGAATTTTGAGGGTAAAATACATTACCTAGCAAGCACAACTGAACCTAATTGTGAGGTTCACATATTTGCTGCAAAATAGGAAAACAGATATTAGCATATTACTTGATTGTTGATCTCACAGTGTAATAGTGAATTAATGTCTCAGAAAATAACACTTAAAAGGCAGGAAATTTTAAAGCTATCTAATGCAAGATATGGCACATGCGGTGTTAAGCTTTCATATGTAATTTCTTGGTTTATTTAATTAAACCATCCAGCCACTGTGAAAAGGAATGTATAGAAAATCTATTTTACCTGACTCAAGACTGTCTAAAATAGGCTTACGGGTCAAAAGAAATACTGAATACGAGAGGCTACTATAAGGCTTTTTTCAAAGGCATTTTGAGTTTGAGATAAGCCTCATTTTTAATGGGACTTTTCCTTCCTTGGTTAGCTATAGAGTATATTTCCCTCAAGAACACCACAAAGTTAGTGAGAACAATCTATTTCACTAGACGCCATTAGATGTCTCCTGTACCTGCTGATTTCACATGTGAGAACATGATTATAGCACTTACCATTTCGAGGCCACCTCTTGTTTTCCAAAGGCTTTACAATCTCCTTATTCACATAAGCAGAAAAGAAAGACCTTGTGCGCCAGAAGGCATGGTGGGTGGGAATAACTGCACCCAGCGCTGAGTCCTTACAAAGGTAAGTTGGTCCCGAAGAGGAGACAGTGTCACAGGCTGTATTTAATAGCAGGAAGGATAAAACATATACTCAAGTTCAAAAAGAGAGTCAGTGCTCAAGCTAGAAAAAAGGGGACAGTTCTTGCCTTTCTAAGTGGTGTGTTGGGCTTCAGAGACCAGGGCACTTTCATGGTCTGAGCTGCATTAGTAAGTGTTGAGAGAAATGGGAAACTTTTCTGTATTTTTCTTGTAGTTTTCCCAGAATGGCTACAAATTTTTTTACTGAAAGGCTGTGTTCAATATGCTAGAATAAATTCAGGGTAAGTTCTTAATGAGTACAAAGCCTATAGAGTGAACAGAACTTTTTTTTTTTAAACATTTTGAATTTGGTAAGGGAGGAGAGGCGAGAAGTGTGAGGCATTTGCAGGCAAAGTCCATCCTTAAGCACAGCTGTACTCTTCATATCCAACTAATAAAACTCAAAGTAGTGCTGCAGAAATAGCTAAGTCACCACTCATTACATGCAGCGCAAGATAATAAAGACATCCCTCTGGTAAGTTACCCAGAAAGAAAAATGATCATTGTATTTGGAGATGAAGGTTGGAGGACCCTTTACAGATCCCTCATATTGAGAAGAACCGCGAACCATCTGATGCCCTATTTAAAGTATTACACGCACCTATTATGGGGTGGACAACCACACGGCTGTCAGAAGGGGTGGCTCTTATGCTACGGTAACCTCCCACAATTCTGCCTCTTAGACGCCACGCCAGAAGGCTCCTCCACCGTACGGGAGAAGGTGGGAAATAGTGGTGTATCCAGCCATGAAGATCACCGGGAACACAGGTCCACCCACTGCAGCCCCAGCTGTATTCTTGTGAACACACACATCTTCAAAACTATAAAGGCAGGAATACTTCCACCTTCACTAAGATAGGTAGGTTACTGGCAGGACAGCGGTGAAGCTGTGGACTGTTACAAAGTCACATCGCAGGTCAGAGAAAGTGGTCCTCTAGCAAAGACCTGGGAGGGCATAGGAGGCAGGAAAAACACAAGAGAGTGTTGAGGGCTGCAGGCAGGAGTTGGCCTTTTGCAAGAATTCTAAGGAAATCACTCCCCTGGTTGAGAAGAGGGTGGACAGCGGAAGAGACGTGGGGAAAAGGGTGGCCAGACAAGGAGATGTGCTGAAGAAGAGAGTATTCGCATCCACTTGAATTAAAAAACAAGGCAAAAAACTATGTGATGCTAAGAAACAATACTGTTGATCATCATAACTACACTGTATGTCTTCTTTTTTCAGAAATAGATTATGGTGTGACTGTCTGTCATTTGTATCCTGGGGTCAACACAGACACCCTGACTTTGCACAGAAAGAAACAAAGCATCATTCTTTTCCCAGTTCATCCGCTTTAGGAAAAATGTGCACACAATTTTTATACAATGGAATATTATTCAGCTATAAAGAAAGACAATTTTGGGAACTTTGTAGGCAAGTGGACAAAACTGGAGTCCATACTCATAAGTGAAATAAATCAGCGATACATGTGCAGGCAACGTATTATATCACTGGTGTAAGAACCCGAGGGTGGGAATATAAACTAAAAGTCATGAAGGAAATCTGTTCAAA
>PVLD010022550.1:0-11349 GCA_004027595.1 Dinomys branickii
TTCCTCAGTCGTTTTTGTACTAGCAGAAGTGAAGATAACTTTATATTATACAGCATCCAGTGCAAATTCCCTACTATCTTCTCTATAATTTGGTATTTCCTTTAATGTTTTTGTGTTAACTAATGTGAAGATAACTATGTAATACAACATCCAGTTCTAATTCCCTACTATATTCTGTATAACTTTGTATTTTCTGTATGGTTTATGGCTTTTCTGGTTCATATGTCTCCATTCTTTTGTCTTTAAAATAAAATTTAAAAAAAAATTGCCAGGTGTGGTGGCATATACCTGTAATGAGCACTTGGGAGGCTGAGGTAGGAGGACTGCCATGAATTTGAGGCCAGCCTGGACTACATAGAGAGCAAGTCCTGCTTGGATTACAGAGAAAAACCCTGTCTTCTAAAAAATAAAAAAAAATTAGACATTCAAAAATAAAAAGACCCAATCAGAAAATGGGCAACTGAAAGGAATAGTCACTTCTCAGATAAACGCAAATGACCAATAAATACATGAAAGTATGTTCAACACCTCTGGCCATTACAGATGCAAGTCAAACAATACTGAGATTCTATTTCACCCCAGAAAGAACGGCTATCATTAATAAAGCAAGTGAGAACAAGTGCGGTGGGGCTGGTGGGGGAGGGAAAGAAGCCCTTCTTCATTGTTGGTGGGAATGTAAATTAGTACAATAACTATGGAAATCAGTGTGAAGAGGCCTTAAAAAACTGAAACTAGAAATTCCACTTGAACCAGCTATTCTCCTTCTAGGTATCTTCCCGAGAGTGTTAAAGACATATTACAGTAGCACCTGCACACCCATATTTAGGGCAGCACAGTTCGTAATAGCTAAATCTTGGAAGAGGCCTGCGTGTTCATCAACAGATGAGGGGATGGGGAAAATGTGGTGTCTATACACATGGGAGCACTAGTCCATCATAAAGTAGGACAAAGCTCTTATAGGAGAAACCCAAGGTATAATAAAGAGCAAACTAAAAGATAGGTAATAGGAAGTAGGGAGACACCTTTCTCACGCGAGCAGGAGTCGGAGATGGGGGAGGGAGGAGAGGGGGAGGGGCAGGAGAGGGGAGGGACGCGAGCAGTTGAATGTGCTGTGCACATGCGTCGCCGCCACACGAGGAATGAGGGCATGGACTGCACACCAACGGGGGAGACGGAGCGGGGCGGGAGGGAAGACAAGGAATTAAAATGTATTAGGTTAAAAAACTGAGATTCCGTCTTACTCCAGAAAGAATGGCTGTCCCTAAGACATCAGATAACAAATGCTGACGGGGTTGCGGGGTTGGGGGTGGGGAGAATAGGAACCCTTCCCTATTGGTGGGAATGCGAACTGGTAAAACCACTGTGGAAATTCCTCAAAAATAAAATAAAATAAATTAAAATAAAAGAAGACATTCCATTCAGCCCAGCTATTCCCCTCCCATGTACCTTCCCCAAAGAGTTACAGACGTCATGGTACAGTGATCCATGCACACCCATGTGTATAGCAGCCGAATTCATAACGGCTAAATCTTGGAAGCATCCTGTATGTCCTTCCACAGATAAATAATAGATAAAGAAAATGTGATATCTATACTTAGTGAAATTCTAGTCGGTTATAAAGGATAAACCCAAGACATTCATAGGGAAACACGTGCACCTGGAGGCCATAATGTTAAACGAAATAAATCAGAAGCACAAACCTAACTAGTCCATGGTTTCTCATAGGCGAGAAACCCAAGTTATGGATACAGAGCAAAATAAAAGGTAGTTATAGGACATAGGGAGATAGAGCTTTCTCAAATGGGAAGGGGATCAAGAGATGGGGGAGGGGGAGGGAGGGAAGGAAGGGATGAAGAAGGAATTGAAATGCGCTATCTGCATGTACCAACTCCACACGGGCAATGAACACATAGGTTCTGCTCATGTGTATTAATGATTTTTTAAATGGGTCAATGTCTCCCTTGCTTTGCCTATAAGTTAAAGATTTCCTCAATGCATTGTGCAAAGCAAGAAATGAGTCCCCACACAGGAAGCCTCTAGAACAATGTCTGCATATGTGAAGCATGTTGTATGCATTAGATGTTATTATTCAATCTGTTCCGGAGAAGAGAAAGTGTGCATTTCATTCTAAATCTGGCCGCTGGCTTCAGACCAAAATGCCCTTCGGTACAATAGCCTTTGTCAGTATCAACAGGCTGCCTATTGTTCCCATGTTACCCTGGGTCATTTCTGATAGGTTTCCCACCCAAGATCTGCCCAGTCCTCACGACAGCAGTCCAATGCTGAGTTATAATGGTGCCTAGCTCCTTCTTCCCAGAGACCCCTGTAGTTTCTTCTTCCCAGCTGCCTTTGCCAAAGCCCATGCAGGGCAACAATGATCGAATCACCCTTCAGCAAGTTAGCTGAACAGCCTACATCAGCTACCCTGTGGCCCCTCCGCTCGGAGTGCATAGAAGCTCCAACCCCGTCCTTTGTCTTCAGAGAGCCAGCACAGCTGTCTGTGTGCTGACTCCCTCCGTGCCTGCATTAAACTTTTATCTCTTGCTGTTTATATCTCTCTCCTCCTCTACATCGTGACTATTTCCACATAGTCAGGGTAGAAGGGTCCGTGGACCACCTCCCCAGGGAAAAGAACATTCCCATCGCCCCACCCTGTGTATCAGAAATATTCTAACCAGAGTCATAACTACTCATACAGGAATTTGTCCATCTGGGAGGCCCAGCCACCCAAATAAAAGGCAGTTTGAAATACAAAATAGACAATAGCATAAGAAGCACCACTGAGGCAGATTAGAGCAGGGGCAAACCAGACAATTAACTGGACAGAATGTGCCAAAGGTCATGAAAACCCCACGGCTGACAGGTTAAGAGAGATATTTCCTAAAGAGAGAGTGCATGCACAGAACACAGGGCCTAACATACATCAGGCTTATAAGCCCTGAGCACTTGTAAGACCAGTCAGAAAAGTGCTCTTTTCAGTCTTTCCTTTGAATCTGGCGCTGTCAGGGCCAATCAGAAGATGCTATTTTCAATTCTTCATCCACACGTGAGCGCAGCCAGTCAAGACAGTGTTCCTGTTCTTTCATTTACATCCTGGGAAAAGCCAAGTGAATTTTTCAGTAGGATAGTTTACACCATCCTGAGGGCAAGTGAGTTTTTGGGAGCACAAATATCCCAATGCCTTATCTGCCTGAGGGGGATCCTTATTTGCCAGCCCAGGAATTCTGATAGAAAGATGCTTTGTCCCTGTCCCTGAGCCTCTAGGAGCCTTTTCCCTGGCCACGCCCTCTCCCTGCAGTCACCTCTTCACCTTCAGCCAGTGTGCACCTTCGCTGCCTCTTCTGGGTCTTGTCCAGTTCTTTGATCAGGACACCAAGCACCTGGAAAGGGGGCCCAGAGTACCCCCATCCAGTAACACGAGCACAAGGGACAACCTCTGAGAGTTTTTGTGAGCCTCGGCTACTTCTGAACCTCCATCATCTGGAGGACACCCTCAAGACGCTCTGCCTGAACAGACGTCTGCATTCGGAACGCCTGCAACTCGCCTTCCAGGATATGGAATCTGTGATTCTCCCTTCCTGGTGACTTCAAGAATGCGTGTGGCCCACAAACCAGGAACCTTCCCAGAAATCACAGAGTCACAGTGGATGAGAAAATGCACATCAAGATGTACAGTTTCCCAGGCACAGTACTGTTTGCAGACAGGTTCACTTGGCTCTCTGAATCGGGACATTACTTACTTACAGGGTTTCAGGAGGCTTTCATACACAGTCATGATGAAATGACTTCCCCGTGGGTAAAATACCTTTCCTCTGCTGAGCTTTCTCAAGCAGCCTGGCTTTGGACATCTTTTGGTTTATTTTTAGCAAACTTCCTTTCAATCCACATTGCTCAGGTTTTTAAAAAATTTTAATCCAAGGATCTGAGCAGAAAGGTTGGCTTTTAAATTACAAGTAAGGTCAGGTGATATAGTTCAGTGAAACAGTGCCTGCCAGGCAAGCACAAGGTCCTGAGTTCAATTCCTGGTACTAACAAAAAAAAAATTAAATTAGAAGTAAGCTCTTTCAGACAGTATTTCCAAACGACTAACAATTCAGGGCTGTTCACTGGGTTGGAAGCGGCTCTGTGACCAGCTCCAGGGCCTGCTCTGGCTTCCTCCCCATCCTAGTGGTGGGTCTGCCCCGTCCTGCCACCCCACACAGCTGAGGGCCCCTGCCAGGCTTTAAGGAGTAGGTGGCTGTCACAGGGACACGACCTTCCCATTCAGACATGAGTTGAGGTGGGCCGGGGTGAACTAATACTGATTTCTCTAGGAGAGGAGCATGGAACTAGCTCCAATGGCAGATGGGATGTCAGAAGAAAACCTGTTTTGCCGTGGGTCCATTTAATAAATAAAGTTAACTCTGTGGCGATTCAACGTACAGTTCCTCAAATGAGAGTGTCCTCAAATGAGAGTGATGTAATGATGTGTGATAGTGGTACCACATTCTGGAAAGTGGGATGTCCAAGTCAGCTTTCCAAGTAAAACAATCTAGGAGGAACAACCCTTGGTCCAGCAGCTTTTCTGGAAAGGAGTTCTGGTTTCACTGTAAAGAAATGAAACACTGGTGCTCAGTGCTTTTATTCGTTTTGGTTTTGGAAATCCTGACTCGTAGGTGAACCTGGAGGGAGGAGGCAGCAAGTGTGCAGGCTTTTCGAATTTAAAGACATTGAAAATAAAGCTCACATATAAAAAGGAAAAAGCCCGATGAGATTCAGAAAGACTACTCTCAGAGAGATGAAGATAAAGAAAGACAAAGACAGCAAGTGCTGCTAGAGATGTAGGGGAGAGGGAACCCGCGCATCAATTAGTGGGAGTGTAAATCAGTACAAGCTCCATGGAAGACAGGGCGGAGTGTCCTCACAAAGTTATAGTCGGAACTCCCATATGACCCAGTAAACTCACTTCTAGATACATAAGCAAAGGAAGCAAAGCTAATACGTTGAAGAGACGTCTACATTCCCGTGTTCACTGCAGAACTATTCGTAATAGTCAAGATAGGGAGTCAACTTAGACGCCTATCAACCTAAAGTTAGAATGGATGAAGGAAACACGTTGTATATCTACACGATGGAATACTATTCAGTCTTGTAAGAGAAGGAAATCCTGGCACTTGTGACAGTGTGAATGGATCTACAAGACCTCAAGAGAAATAAACACAGAAAGACAAGTACCGCATGCTCTTGCTCACGCATAGAACCTTAACGTTCGATCTGATAGACGCACAGAGTAAAGTAAGTATCAGGGGCTGAGGCAGTGAGTGGGTTTGGGGACAGCGGGACCAGGGAAGGTGTTGGACAAAGGATGCAACATTCTAGGTAAGTGGGGGAGTAACTTCAAGAGACCTATTGTGCAACATAGTGACTATAGCTAATAGCAATGTACTGGATGCTTGAAAAATAAAAGACTAGATTTCATTTGCTCCCACTATAATAACAATAATTTTATGAGTAGTTCACATACTAACAGCTACAGACTTTGGCCCGATGAGGGAATATTGTAAAAATTTAGCCATTCTGTAACATATATATTATATTTTATAATGTATACATAATGCATACAGTAGTTCATTTTATATACCGTAAATATAAGTTTACCTGTTAATTTAAAAAAAATTTTTTTAAATGAACATGTCTGTCTGAGTGTGGTGGTACACACCTATAGTCCCAGCACTCAGGAGGCTGAGGCAGGAGGAACACTGCAAGTTCAAGGCCAGCCTGAGGTACGGAGTGACTTCAGAGGCAGCCTGTACTATATAGGGAGATCCTATCTAAAAAAAGAAAAGAAAAGCAGGGCATGGTGGCACACACCTGTAATCCCAGCACTCAGGAGGCTGAGGCAGGAGGATCACTGTGAGTTTGAGGCCAGCCTGGGCTACATAAGTGAGCTCAAGGCCAGCCTAAACTGCATAGTGAGACCCTGTCTCAAAAAGACAAAAAAAAAAAAAAAAAAAAAAGACAGAAAGAAAGAAAAGATCTGTCTCAACATGGAGAGGCCAGCATGGATGTCACAGAAGAGAAGGGAACTAGTCTGGGATCCATCACAGTGACTCAAATGGCAGCTCCAAATGGGAAGTAGCTCAGGGGACAGAGATAGGTACTGAATGCCAGGGACACACTGAAGTGAAAATCACAGGAGTTGGGGTTGGGTTGGGTGCAGAATGGAAAGGAAAGAGAGTTTTTAGCAGTGGACTGGGTTTCGAGTGAATGACTGGATAGATGCAGGCACCAGCCCTCCTCAGTGGAGAACACTGGGAAGGGAAGATGTTGGGAGAAAAGAGTGTGACTTTATGCCCAGTCACACTGAACCTGCAGGGTGTCGGCCTCCTATGTGCTCTCAGGCAGGATGGTGAGCATGCGGGTCTGGGGCATGAAGGAGAAATTGGATTGGAGATGCAGATTCGAGGCCCAAACTTTCAACATGTTATTTCTGCATGATAAGCTTGAAGATGGCTTGTTTTAGTCTTTGTGCTTTTCTCAAATTTTCAACAATGAACAATATTTCTCTTCATTAAATAGAGTTGTAGGTGCAGGAGAGTTTGCCTTTCATCCTTGGAAGGTTCTCAGGAACCAACTGACAAAGATGTAAATTTCCATAGGATCTGTAGTGATTTCATCCTTTTCATTCCTTATTGCATGAATTTGAGTTTTTTTCCTTTCTTTTTTGATAAGGTTGGCTAGGAGTTTATTGACTTTATGTATTCTTTCAAAGAACCAGCTCTTTGACTCATTTTTTTTTTGTAGTGTTTTCTTTGGACAAAGACAGATTTAATAGGCACGGAAGGGGGATTGCTCACCAGCCCCAAATTGTTCAAGAAACTTTTTCTCCAATGGAAGGAAAGAGGAAAGACTGTCAGGGGAATAGTAAATAATTTGTAGATGAGCTTAATGAGTTTAAAGAATGTACAATGCCCTGGGACAAGGTCGGCTTGGCCCACAGAACAGACAATGGTTTGTAAAGGATTCTCTAGGGGACAGACAATGGTGTGAGACAAAAGTCCATCAAGGTGTGTTGACAGACTTCCATCTCTCTTCCTGGGGTATCAGGAGCTCAAGGAAGGAACCAAAAGAGGTTGTTTCTTCTTTGGTGCCCAGGAGGGGAGCACAGGGAAGGTCAGAGGGGCCTGGATTCCTGGGAGGGTTCTAGGACCTCTCAGCTACTCAAAGCACCTGCCCTTGGGGTGTTGTTTTCTGAGGTCCAACAGAGTCTTTAAAAGCAAGAAGAAAAATTTCTCCGTGCCTGTAGGGAGAGGTAGTGCTCCAGTCCTCATAGCTGGAATTAGTGATCTCAACAGGATCGCCCCTAATCACTGTGATGCCAATATCTCTTCGGCAACACCATGTTTCTTTTCTTAGCAGTCTACACAGTCTGTATTCTAAATTCTGCTGTGATGTCCTGAGCATATCTGTGCAATAGGAGGAGGCCCGCTGTGCAGATGGATGGTCAGGTGGGGGATCCACGTGCCTCCCAAACAGCTGAGGTGTTCTAAGGAGCCCGATAAACAACATCCTTTCCCCTTTTGTCCTGGAGATGAAACAGCTGAAGAATTTAAAACGGAGACAAGGACCAGACACTTGAGTAATGGCTAAGGTGGAGAGCCAAACTGCATGATCCACAGGTTATTCCCCGGATGTGGTAACACTGAACCAGGGCCGGCCTGTGCCCCCACCCCCACCCACAGAATGCAAAGCAGAAGGTGCGTTAGGGCAGCCAGCTCCCAAAGGAAGCCGGCGGGGCACTCAAGAGGTTGCAGTTTCCTAACTCACCATTCCCCCCCCCCAGGCAGAATAAAGGAAGGGTGTGAGGGTGCAGGAAGACCAGCAGTGGGGAGTCTGGGGCTGGATATGATCAAAGGATTTCCTATGCTTGGAAGAACCAGGCCACAACGACATCCAATACTTTGTGAAATGAATATGCACTTATAAATAAATATTTATATAGAAAGAAAAAAAGAAAGAGCAAAGGATATATGGGAATTCGCCACATTGTATTCTTTTACTTTTAAAATGTTTACAGAATTGCATGGAGAGGACACAAAAGCCCCAGGATGGACAACACTATGGTCTGTCACCCCCACCGCTCATGTGCTAGAAGCTCGGTCCCCAGTGTGGCCATGTGGGCAGGTGGTGGCACCTCTAAGAGGTGGAGCCTAGTGCAGAGTGGTTCAGTCTTTCGGAGGGAGTAACCCTGTTCCCGAGGGCGCGTGTGTGTTCTCCACCTGTCAGGATGTCCCGACTCCTCCCCTGAGTCTCGCTCCTGCTCGCAGCTCTTGCGTGCGCTTGCACTGTCATTGCCTCACGGCCCTCATCAGACTCGAGCAGATGCCAGTGTCAGCCTGTTGGGGCTGCAGACGTGTGAGCTCGCTAGAGCTCCTTGCTGGGCAAACAGCTCTTGCATGTTGTGTGATAGCAACCCAAAACTCACCGCAACACATACAGCTGGATTCGAGAGAAGCGAAACTTCAAGCAGCTGCTTGAGAAGCAGCTCAAGATCTTTCTAAAGGGTTGGCCCACTGAGGAGGCCACTGTCATTGCCCTGGGTGTTAGATGCCGCTTCGTGTACTGCTGCCACTGCTAGTACAGGGCCCTGGGTGCCACTCCTCCTATGCTCTTGGCCATTGCTTCTCCAAAGGGGCAGCTCAGCTCCAACTCAGTAGATAACCCCACACACACAGGTGGTCACTTCTGGGTGTACTGTGAGAATTAATGTCGTGAACCTGTCAGGAGACCTGATAAGACCAAGGAGAGCAGGGGGTATGGAATTAGGGGATGGGAACTTCTAATCATCTCATTCTGAAAGTGCCAGGTGGGCTTTCCACCCTCCAGGCATTTCATTTAGGGTAAAGATATGCGATGAGATCTATCTGAATCTCAAGCTACCGAATCTTTTTCTTTTCTGTCTCTGCTTTGTTTTATTTTGTTTGATTCTGTTTTTTGACACAAGGTCTCGCTATGTAGTTCAGGCGGACCTTGAACTCGCTATGTAACCCAGGCTGTCCTCGAACTCATAGCAATCCTCCTGCCTCAACCTCCCAAGTGCTGGGATTACACAGCATGTACCACCACATCTGGCCCAAATTTTTTAGGTAAATAAAATCTGCTTTTTCTATATCTCCATTTCAAGGGAAGTTTCATATCTGTCCATGGAGGTATCATCCACTTCATTCAGATATCTGTACTAACTAAAGTTTTTACAGAGTTACAGTAAATGCTACTCAATAGCTCTGATCTTTGTGATCTTTTAAAAGGCACATAGAAACCTTTTAATATATTCCAAAGATGATTTTTAGACAAGACCCAGCTCAGACTGACAGGACCGTTGTTCTGCATTGTGGAGGTACATAAATGAAAAGGGGAGATATTATTAAAGGATGCCCGCAACAGTTCACACAACGTGCCAGTGATACAGTCAATCACATCATTAACCCTTCTAGGCTCAATGGGGCAAGAAAAGTTAAGGCGGTGGGACATTAAAGAAAACTGAGTACTCCAGGGACATCTCACAAATTGCTCCCTCGATGTGGAGTGTGGGGAAGTGGGGTGTGTTATTTAAAGAAAACTGGGGACTGGAAGTTTTAGCTGTCCTGTTCTCAGAGGGATCATTGGGATTTGAGTGTCTGTAGCTGGGAAAAGAACCTTAGTGTGGAAGGGAAGGAGAGGGGAAGAGAGAGTGGGAAGGGGGAAGGAGAGGAGGGGGAGGGAAGAGGGAGGGAAGGAGGGGAGGGGAAGAGGAGAGAGGGCGAGGAGGGGGAGGAGAGGAGAGGAAGAGAATCTATCACCCTATTTCAGGGGCCTGGGGGCCCAGCCTGAGGAAATAGGAAGCAAAAACCTTTGCGAAGAGCACAGATTCCAGAGTCAGACAGACCTGGATTTAATTCCCAGTTACTGCGTTTACTAGAGTCTGGCCTTGAGTAATTTGCTCAAGTTTCTGAATCCTCGGGTTCTCTATCTATAAAATGGACAGCTTGCTTCGTAACATTATGTGGCTCTTAAATGGAAGGTCATAATGGAAAGTCCTTAGCCCTGCACCTGACATAGGGACACCCTAAACAAATAGCAGCTACTATTAAAGAATGAAAGTTTCAAACCCTCCCCAAAGAAGAGCAGAGATAAATTCCCTCCAGACATAATGAGAACCATTTTGGCTGTTGACTGATTGACATGTAAATCATGTCTAACTCTCAAAATAACCTGTGCTAACGGAAAATCATTTCTATATCTAAATTGGACAAAATATGCTCTTTTCACCAAGCTGCCCTTTCTCTTCCTCTCTTGTCTGTGTTCTGAGTTTCTGCCCTGTCCAAGAGGATGCTGACAAAGAGGACTTTCAAACCGGCCTTTTCCCAGAATTTAAGTTGAATCAATATTTATTAAGCACAAGCATGTGCCAGCCACAAGGCTGGACAGTAGGGGACAGAGAAAAGAATTAATACTGTCCCCTAGCCTTGCCTTAAAAAAGCTTCCGACCTATTAAGACCAACATGTGGACAGAAAACTATAAATAGAATGTGGAACATGCCAGCTACAATGGAGGTGGGGGTCCCTAAATTATAGGGAGCCTTTTAGACACAATCTTTAATCATATTTTTCTAACATTTTATCCTATGCTTCAGATTAATGCTTTTCCTTAACAACACTCAGCAAGTGGGTGCTCATGCTATGGGCACACTGGGCAGAGGGTACAGCTTTGGGCTACCTGGAGGGTCTTGGTGGAGGTCACACTGATGGACTCTACTGCTGACGCTGGTCGACAGGAGGAAGCGCCACCTGTTCCAGCAAGATCCTAAGGTTGTGAGGTGCACTGTACTCTCCCCAGAGGTACTTACTTACCTATCAGCACCTACCCAAGTAGGAGAACACAGTGGCTCACAGGAGGTTCTTAGGATCAGGTTGTCTGTGTTCAAATCCAGCCTTTATCCTTTACAGGGAATGTGACCTTGGATAGCTTAGGTAAACTCTGTGTGTCCTAGTTTTCTCATCTGTAAGAGGATTGATGGTCATTGCACCTACCTCAGTGGGCTCACAAATTCCTCGATGTAATTGTCTCTGTAAATGTTATTCTGGTTCTTTTCCTTTGTAATATACATTTGATAAAGGGAAGTCCGATGGGCAGTCCACAGAGACAGACATGCCGCGACTCCAAGCCTGCTTAATTGTTTCTGAATTTGTCTTAATGGCATTAAGTTCTGCTATCTGTAGTCTACTGCAACAATCTGCGTATGAGCAACTTCTGGTAATTTATTAGAAATGCAGATTCTAAGACCCTGCGCCAGACCTGTGGCATCGGAAACTCTGACAATGAGCCCAGAA
>PVLD010022550.1:11449-29216 GCA_004027595.1 Dinomys branickii
GGGGAGGGGGAGGAGGAGGAGGAGGAGGGGAAGCCAGGTATGGTTAGCATACACCTGTAATACCAGCACTCCTAAAGGCTGAGGCAGAAGGATCGCAAGCATAAGCCCAGCCTGGGCAACTTAGTGACTTAGTGAAACCCTACCTCAAAATAAAAAATAAAAAGGGCTGGGGACATAGCTCAGTACAAGGGCCCTGGGTTCTATCCCCTGTACTGGGTAATAAGCGGATAGAACTACTTCTTCCATTAATTTGTTATCTTCTCAGGGTTATTGTCAGAACTAAGTTGGATAGTACTTAGGTCAGTCAAGGTCCGAACGGGAGATGGAAATCAGATCAGTTACTCTAACAGAGAATTCGTGGAGTGTTTAGGTAGTAAGGAAATGTTAGGGGAATAGCTGAAAAGGCAGGGAACAATAAGCTATTGCAGAGGTAATCACATCAGGAGGCAGTTTATAGAGCTGGGAGGACAGAGGAAAGAGGTTGGAATTATTAAAATTGAGACCTCTGGGGGACAGTCCCAAGTACGGGACTGAGACACAGCCTCCTAAGGAGGAGCCGCCATGCTGGTTTCTCTGAAGACACAATGAGAGGCTGGCTTTGCAGTTGGTAAAACTGCAAACTGGATTGATCTACTTCTGGGCTGAACTGCCCTGCAGGAGGGAAGTTACAGCGCTGCTGGAGAAGGTACAGGACAGGAAGGCAACCAGAAATACCCCAGGAGGCCGACTCTTTTCTGTCAGTTAACCCAGCAGTTCACCCTGTAAGATCATTTACTAACAAAGCCCGATGGGGAGAAAGTGCCAAGTGAGACCGTAACTTGTAGAGCTCCAGCCCCTGCCTCCCAGAGGCAAATACAGGAGAGTAAAATAAGTTTTCTAACTGGCACGGGGCCCAGTACTTGTTCTAGCTCATCATTAGCATCGGAACTTCTCTTTTCTACACATTTTTATCATAGAGTGAGGGCAAGGTGCAGTTAAATATTTAGATAATTGGTCAAACACATTGGCAACGCTAATAAAGCTGTGGGCACAGCTGGCAGGCTCCAGGGCTCTAGCGCCACTCACCTGGCCCCGCTAATACACAGCAGTGCAGCAGTGGCTTCAGCACTGACCGTCCCAAGGTCAGTGTGTAAGGTGTGTGTCTGATACACATGGTGGGGAAGAACAGGAGCAAACTGGAAGTCAATGATTTGCATGTCGTATATCCATGGTATAGTTCAGGAAATGAAAGCTCAGTTGGAAAAGTCGTTTGGCCAAATTATGTACCACATAAGTGACAGAGATTTCAGCTGAGGTCTGAGTCTCTGGGCCTCAACTTCCCCATTTGCCAAATGCAGATAACGGTACCCACATCATGGAGCTGTCAGGAGAACTAAATGTGTTAGTGTATGTAATATGCTGACGCAACAGTCTGGCTTAGAGTAAGCTCTCAGCACGTGGTGGCCCTTGTTCAAATTCCAAGTCTGGACCTACTTCTACCCTTCCTGGCTAACCTACCACGTGTATTCATTGTCAAATATTTCGGCATTTTGAGTGTAGAACTGCAGAGAGAGAGACAGACAGACAGACAGAGAGAGACAGAGACAGAGACAGAGACAGAGACAGAGACAGAGACAGAGACAGAGACAGAGAGTTGGCGGAAATTCCTTTTGTAAACTTTTACCCTGCTGTCTCACTCAGCTCCTCCTGGAAGGAGGCCACAGGTGGGGCTGCAGTCAGGGTGGCAGAAGACACGTGAGCACAAGCTTGGCTCTGCCGGCCCAGAGAACTGGTGAGGGGGAGACAGGGATGGGTCAGGATTGGGGCCTGGCCTGAACCCCATCCTGCTCACCTTGGAGAAGTACTAAGCTAGTATCCTGAATATATCAAGCTGGTTAAAATCACCTCTATCTCATAGCAGACAACCTTCTGCTGAAGCTCCAGGATGAAAGTTTCACCTGGGGAAGTGACAGTCTCACTGAGGGCAAGAAATGAGTCTGGTAGCCAAGAATGGCACCCCAGAGAGGAAATAGCTGTTTCTCCTCTGAATTTTGAGGAACAGTTAGGGGTCCAGCACGCTTCGCCCACCCCGTATCGTGTCGTGGTCTCCTCGGCACTCCTGAGCCCTCTTGGATTAATGAAGATAGGAGACCAAGGAGCAACTTCCTCCTCCCTGTACTGGGACAATGCGTGATTTCTCAGTGATTTCCTCCGGTGTTATCCCCTCCCTCCGGGTGGGAGGAGATAATGCCATCTCAGGAATTCTCCATAAACTTTTACTACTTAAGCTGGAAAACAAATAAAACTTTTACTATAATCTATTTGCTATTTCCATTTCTGAGGGAAATCAAAGAGTTTTGGGCTCTCAACACCTCTAGATAAATGTTTATGGAGCACCAGACACGTGGTAATTTTGGAGCTGCCCCACCTTCAAGGGTGCCTGAGGACTTAGACAAGCAACGACCACACCGAATACAGGCCACTATGGGGACCATTCCAGACATTTTCCTATAATGGGCAAACCTGACCTAGGCTTCTTCAGGCAATCAGAGAAAGCTTTCATGGCCAAAGTCACATCCAAGTTGAAACCTGAAATGCCAAGTATGAGATTGGGAAACACGCTAAACACAGCTGGGCGTCATGGTGCACACCCGTAATGCCAGTACTCAGGAGGCTGAGGCAGGAGGAACTTTGCAAGTTTGAGACCAGCCTGGGCTACAAAGTGAGCTCAAGGCCAGCTTGAACTGCACAGTGAGACCCTGTCTAAAAAAGACCCCCCCAAAAAAAAAAAGACATTGGCAAACACATTAAATGAAAGGACCCACATTGGAAAAAAAAAGAAAAAGAAAACCTAGAAGCAAGAGAGAACAAGAAGCATTCAAAGAACTGAAGGAAGCTAACAGTGGCCAGCAGATAAAGCTGGAAGGTCCCCAAGGTACTGTGCCTAAAGGGATGCATGACACAGAACCTTGGACAGTAACTGGGGGGCAAGACAACCAGATGTGCACTTAAGATCAGCTCCAGATGCCACATGCAAGATGGCTCGGAGTAGAGTAAGACACATGGTGAGGAAGTCAGAAAGCTGCTCTCTGTCAGCCAGCCAAATGCAAGATGAAACAGGGAAGTGGCCAAGGGAAGAGAAAAAGTGAACGCATTCAAGAAATATTTAAAAGGCGGAGTCAACAGAACTCCGTAAGTGACTAGACATGGGTGGTTAGGGGCAAGGTGGGGATGAAACAGAGGAATCAAGGAAGAGACCCACGTTTCTAGCTTGAGCAGCTGGGCAGATCTCAAAGTCTTTTCTTAGGATGGAGGCACAGGAAGCAGAGTGAGTGTAAGGAACAAGACGGCGAATTTGTTGAGTATAAGCACCCAAAGCCATCCCGATGGAAAACAGTTGGAGGTGACTAGATTCTTTGCAAATCGCTCAGCATAGTTTGAATGTCTCCACCAAAACTCATGCTGAATTTAATTAATACTCACTGTAAAGTATTAAGAGATGGGACCAGATGGGACCTTTGGGAAGCAACTGGGTTGGGAGGGCTCTGCTCTTGTGAGTGGACTAATCTATTCTCAGATTAATGGGTTACCGAGGGAGCGGCCTTGTTATAAAAACAAGCTATCTCTGGCACACTTGTTCTGTTTCATTGTGTGATGCTCTGTACCGCCTCAGGACTCTCTGAAGAGTTCCTAATATAGACGATGTAACTAGGGCACTGCGCTCCACTCACCTGAACCCGGGCAAATGCCCCCGGGCCAACCCCCTAACATTTGTCCGAAGGCCTCCTACCTGGAGGCAGAGATAAGGAAAGCAAAGAGCCCTGAACCTGCCCTGGAAAATTCCAAAATCTCAAACCAGAACACACACATGCCACATCCTCTGGTGAGCTCCAGGAACCTTTCTTTACCTGGCGCTCCCTGAAGATTCATGCCTATGAACCGCGTCTCATGCATCCAATTAAAGCAGAGTGAATTATGAGAAAGGACATGTGTAGTGGACACAGCTGATGTGACCCAGCACCCTGTCGATCACATTGTCAGTCACACTCTGGAAGACCCACTGGTAAGTCCCCTAGACACATAGGCATGTGTCTCACCCTGTGTCCCACTCCTAATGTGATCGTGCCTCACTTCTCCACACTGCTGAGCTCTCTGTAAATCAGCCAGCGAGTATTGTGTGTGGTGGTGCACATCTATGATCCCAGCACTTGGGAGGCTGAGGCAGAAGGATGGCCAGGAGTTCTAGGCCAGCCTGGGCTATATAATGAGGTCAAGTTCAGCCTGAACTACAAAGTAAGACCCTGTCTCAAACAAACAAACAAACAAAAAAAAAAACAAATAAATAAATTTATAAACCAACCAACCAACTAACCAGTAAGTACCACTTGCTATTTAAACTATTATTAGCCTCTTGTTTTAGCAACTGATGAATTTAAATCTGCCCTCCTCCAAAATTAATCCTAAGTGAGAACAGGATGTGGGTTCACCAGCAGATGTACTCACATCTCTCTTTAAAATAAGGCAACTGTTACTCAACTGATAAATACTTTTTAAACCCAAACTGAGTTTTTGTTACGTGTTATGCCACCAGCAACCAGGAGAGAGGGTCCCAGTTTTCTGTGACCAATGCTCTCCTGTCATACTCTCCAAAGGAAAAGGCTAAGGTCCGTGACCTGAAATCCTGAGGCCACGGCAAGTTTAGAACCAGAAAACAGTACAGATAGACTGTTTTAAATTCAGACATCCCTGTGATTGTTTTAAATTCAGACATCCCCTGCACCCCCATGTGGTTGTTTTGAATGAACTTTTCCCTGGCAGAGACTAAAGTAAAATTCTGTTCTTGTCTACAGTGGGTCAAGTAGCTGCTTTACAGAGGAGATGGGAGTTTTTCGGGTGTAGGCTTTACCCAGAGCGGAGCTGGTTCCCATGGAAGAAGGAATGTTGGGTGCCAGAAAGAACCTGGAATGGGATCATACTCTGGAAGGCAGAGAGAATAGGAGAACCACACCCCACCCAGCCCAAGGGAAGCAAATCTGTTGAGAGAGACTTGAGCAAGCCACTTCCTCCAGGAAGCTTGCCCCCCTCACTCCATTCAGGCTAGGTTAGGTTGCCTCCCATTGACCCCACAGACTTTGTCACAGCACTTGACACTGGAAATGTCTGTTTAAGTAATTATTTCCCCATGACACCTGTGTGCATGTGAAGGCAGAAACTACTAGATATCTTGGGCATTTGTATTTATCAGCTACAGTTTCTGGCATATAATAGAAGCTCAATAAAATATGATAAATGCAAATGTCCCAGAAAGATGCTTCTCAAGCCACTCTAATAACAATAGAGACACTTATATACACATGAACATGCAAGTTTATAATATCTTATTCTTAGTTCCACTGGTAACAGCGATCCAGCCTCTGAGAAGTCCTTTTTAAGAACTTTTATACATGTCTCAAATAAATGTGACTTTCTCCTTAGTCAGACACTGTTTTTGTTTGTTTGGTTGGTTGTTTTTTGTACCAGGAATCAAAGTCAGGACCTTGCGCTTGCCAGGCAGATGCTTGTGCCGCTGAGCTATATCCCCAGCCCTCAACCACTGTATGAAGTTTGACTTTTTAAAAATCTTATTCCCTGGGGCCCCATTTAAATATATTTATTTCCAGACAATATTTACTGACCAAAACAAGGTATAGAGCAGCAAGCATGATAGACCCAGGCCCTCATGGAGCTTATAATCTATTATTCTGCTCACCTCCAATACCCCAAAGACTCTGAGACTGCCTTGTGGGAATAACACATTTTTACCTTTGAATGTACAATACACTGATGAATCAAGCCCTTGCTAAGCCAGTGTCTTGGTTACTTTCTCTCGTTGCTGAGACAAAATACCCAATGCCCAAAATTTAGGAAGGAAAGGTTTAGTCAGCTCACAGTTTGTGGAGGTTTCAGTCTATAATCAGCTGGCTCCAAGGCAGGGTGGCATGGCACAGGGGCAACACTTCAAGGTAGCAAAAGACTGCAAAAGCAGCAAGACCAAAAAGGAAAGGGGCGAGCCTCTTTTCCTCCCTTATATGGTAGGCTGGCTAGCTGCCCACACCATCTCCATGCCCTCCTCTTCCACCAGCTGAGACTGTTCACAAAGGACAGACCCTGGCCCCCTGCTGAATCATTTAGTTGAACTTTTAAATTTTTCAAATTGACACAAGGAACAACATCCTAGAAGGGTAAGGGCATGTACTTTTCACAGTCCCAGGATGTAGAACTGCTGAGTTCTTAGTTAAGTTTCTGGACTCCTCAAGTTGACACAATGTATCAACCCTAACAGGTGGAAACATCTAGAAACCTGCCACCTGGAGTTCAATAACAAGTCTGCTAAAGTGTTTCAGTTTTTCTAGGGCTACTGAGGACTGATGAATCCAAAAGTGTCCATAATAAGGCCCATCAAAGTCTCCTTGACCTTCTTCCATTTGGGTACCTACACAGGGGTCATCGCAGGACAGTCAAAAGGGGACGATGATGTCCACCCTCCCGCGGCCTTATCATTTGCTAAGCCTTTTTATTTACCTGGTTTCATGCCACCCTGTGTGAACTTAGGAATGGTGCCCCTCTGCGCAGAGCATTGGAAGAAGGATCCTTCCCCCCAGTGGAGTGCAGCCCAGGGAAAGTGCACAATTTGGAGAGTAGGGCTCGAGTAAGATTTTAACCACAAGGTGTCCCCTCAGCAAGCCACACTGCTGTGTCCCTGTGACCACCTTCCTAGGCCACACACACACTGGGGGTAAAAATGCATCAGTGCACTTATATCACAGGTGTTTTAAATTAACACTCATAAACACACAAGCCAGTTTTCCTGGTAAGTTACTGAACAATGCAGAATACTTTCCTAAAATTCCCATAGCAGCCACAGGCCGAGATCGTAACTAATTTCTCCAGATAACTCAGGCACTCTTGGAAACCTGTGACTTCACCAAGCTCTGAGCAATTCAGAAATGGAAAATAAGAGTAGTCACTACTTACGGGATTTGGGACTAAGGCCCTGCCTCTCCCTGGACACGTATCAAGGTCAGCATTCCAACTACTTGCCAAAGTCATATCACTAAAGAAATGCAGCCCAGGGGCATGAGTCTTGCAGAGCTTAGGTTCCCAGTAAGTCATTTTTTCAAGAAGCAGGTCGACAAGTCATCTCATTCTAGCCCCTCATTTATAGTAAAACAAGCCACTCTCTTTGCTCCTGGGGTTCAGCCACTTCCTGACACATGTGAGCTGGTAACAGCTCAGTGTGCGGACATAAGGAAAATTCATTATTTCCTCCACCTCTTTATTCAATAAACCTGACTTGAAATGTGGCCCTACAGTCAGCTGAGGTAACCCTGGCCCGTTCATTAAGACCCACATGAGACAGGTGCTGATCCCAAGCCCACATCCTGTGGAAAGTCGAGGCTCTCCCTGAGAGTTCTGCAAGTACAGCAGGCAGTCCACAGCTTCTTTAGCTCTGACAGCTTTGGCGCCCTGCTCAGCCCTTTGAGGTTGCCCTTGGCCTTGACCTTGGTGTCATGCAAGTGGCAGCAGCCCTCTCACTGGTGACTCCAGGAAACCACTAGGCCACAGTGGGGCAGCATCACGGGGCTTCCCAGTACCAGTTCAGAGGCCTTGCAGACAACCTTGGGGCCGCCGGAGCAGCGAATCTCCCTGTCCACCTGCCCAGGGGTACCCTAGCTTTGTCTGTCCCCCTTCTTCTCCTCACCCACCTTCTGGTCCCTGCCAACTCCAGGTCCACTCTCCCCCTCCTTCCCAGTCACCCAGACCCTGGTTCAGGGCAACCCTTCGAGGGACGCGCTGAGGAATGGGCCCTGTGCTCCTTAAGCAGGATCTCAGCTTCCTATTTGGTTTCCTTTAAAGACGTTCTCCGTCCCGGCCGACAGCTGCTGTGTCAAAGAGCTATGTTCTCTTTCTTCTGCTTGTCTGCTCAATGGGGCTGTGGAAACCAGGCACGAGGACCTCTTTCTTCGGCCTGAATAAACATCGGAAACCTCCCCCTCCCTCATGTAGTGCATGCAGGTGGCGGCTGATGGTCTCGCACTCAGCTTTTCCAAGCAGTAGTTCTGAAACTGCAGACTGGCAGGTGTTTTCGGCCCTACTGGTTCACAGTGCTAACTACTGAGGTTTGACAACAGAAAGGGTCTTAGCTCAGAACCATGGCTAGGCTACAGCCTGAGGTGCGACAACCCTCATTTCACGCCAAGCTCTCTGTTGGGCAGTC
This sequence comes from Dinomys branickii, assembly GCA_004027595.1. Lineage (NCBI taxonomy): Eukaryota > Metazoa > Chordata > Mammalia > Rodentia > Dinomyidae > Dinomys > Dinomys branickii. The sequence goes on from PVLD010022550.1 coordinate 19,686, forward strand.
GGTCTCCTGCTTGTGAGGCTCTGGTCACCTCACTGCTCTCCTTTCTCATCCATGAGAACCGGAAAGGGGACAGATTATAATTTTCTACATTCTCTGAAACCAATAAAAAGACATACTCTCCTTCCTGCGTGTGTGTCTGTACACTCACACATGCGTGCATACATGTATCACGTGTATTCACGTATGCATGTATGTGTTCATTTTTTAAGACTGCTAGAGCTCATCAAAGCAATAAAAACGTGTGAAAATCATCCAAAAGGGTTTTTAGGCCGGCCCAGGTGGGACCAGCGACCCGGGAGGGGCTCCACAGGGGTGCACATGATGGGCAGGCGGGGCCAGTGTAGTGGAAAAGTCTGAAGCAGCAGTGAGAATACAAGTCAGCAGCTGGTAAGTTAGGTGAACCAGCGTTGTACTTTGGCACACAGAATAGAAGCGGGCAGGTGGGGCTGCCATTTTTTTTTAATCAAAGGGCTTGGGGAGAACTCCAGCAACAGAAGACCAGTACCTGCCCCCATATCTAGAAGCCAAGATCAGCCCCATATACCCAGCACAGGTCCCACTGCAAACCTGGCTGGAGGACACATGTCTGGGATCCAACTTAGACCTACCACAGAACTTTGGACTCCAGAGAAATTTTACTACTTTTTTTTTTTTTTTGCGGTACTGGGGATCGAACTCAGTACCCTGTGCTTGCTAGGCAAGTGCTTATTCCACTGAGCTATATCCCCAGCCCCTACTACTTTTATTTTTCTGTTTGTTTGATCAGTTTTCCTTTTCCTGTTCTGCTGGGGTTTTGTGTTTTGTTTTGTCTTGTTTTATTTTTTATAGTTTTGTTCTTTTTTGTCTCTTTTCTCTCTCTTTTTCCTTTTTCTTTCATGACTTCAATTTCTTATCTTTCTTTTGTTTTCTTCTACTCACTTTCTTTCCCGCTTTCCTCAGCTATCTTGCTTGATTTTATAATACTTTCATGTGAGCAAACCTTGTCTCTTCTCTTTCTGGCTGACTTTAATACTCCTTTGCAGTCTCTTTCCTTCTTTCCCGCCTGTATCCTCCAGTTTCCCCAAACTTGGGTGGTCATCCTTTGCCCTCCAGCCTATACTTGACCTCACTCCTCTCTCTATCTTGTCCCCTACCCTTCTTAAACATCATCACCACTGCCCTGCAACAGGGTAAAATTGCTCTTCTAAGGGGAAAATGATTGTGTACAAGTTCCTGGTATAGGTTGGATTTTGCTGTATAACTGTAGAATTTGCTCCTAGGGTTAAAAGTATCAGGTTTATAATTACCATAGTTTGTCAGTGGCCAGGCTGTGCTTGAGACTAATGTTATTGCTAACTGTACTGCTTTAGCCAGGATGTCAAACCCGTTATAATCAGTCTTTCTCCTTCGTACAACAACACTGTGCTTGTGTGGGGTCATAACCATCATCCTGGTCAAGTACCAGAGGGCTGGGCCCTGAGCCACATAAATAGCAACTTCTCATTCTCAATACTTTGGGAAGGTAGGTTTGTGGGATAGACACAAGGGCCAAGAAACATCCACATCTAGATGACATCCCTGAGGAACAGACATTTCCTAGGGAAGCCTCAATACTTGGGCTGACTACCATAAATCCACAAGCATCCAAAGAGAAAACAAAATAAAGTAAAAAATAGGAAATGACAAAATGCAAAATCAAAATGCAATCCCAGACTTCAGCCCACCCAGGACAATTCTAGGGCACAATGAGATAGAGAAAAGTGGAAGCTAACCACTGAAACTTTCTGAAATGATAGCAACAGAAGCGAAAGAACAAATGGAAGCATCTACAGAAAGAATAATCTCAAAGGTGCAAAGAGAAATGATGATCAAAAGGAAAGACACTAAAGAGGAAACAGATTTTTAAAATTAGAGGAGCTCAGGAAAATGATGGAAACCATAAATGCCTAACCCAAGAAAGAAATAGAGTCCTTGAAATAGATCCAAACAGAAATCCAAGAGGTTGAAAACTCCACTGAAAGTATACACAACAGATTGAATGAGGGCAAAAATAGAATATCAGATTTAGAAGACAGGATTGTGGCTAGTGACCATGGAAAGAAATGTGTCTTAAAAATAGCAAAAGATCATGAAAAATCAACCCAATAGCTACAAGATGAAGTAAAGAAGAACAACATAAGATTGACTGGAGTCAGTGAGAAAGCTGGAGACAGCACAAAAGCAATAAAAAAAAAATCTCTTAATAGAAATAGTGGCAGAAAACTTCCCAAACATGGGTAAAGAATTGGACATACAAATAAATGAAGCATATAGAACCCAAATAGCCATGACTAAAATAAATCTATACCAAGCCATGTAATAATAAAGATTCTAGAAATTCAGCACAAGAATAGAATATTAAAAGTGGCTAGCAAAATGAAATAAATCACCTATAAAGGAAAGCCCATCAGAATCACAGCAGACTTCTCAACACAAAAGAAGAGCTCTCCTCAAATCAAGGAGAGCTTGGAGTGAGGTATTTCAAGCTCTAAGAGAAAACAAACTCCAAACCAGATTGATGTACCCCACAAAACTGTCTTTCAAAAATCAATGGAGAAATAAGAAACTTCCATGACAAAGAACAACTAAAGAAATTCATGACCACCAAATCAGCTCTTCAAAATATATTAGAAAGAGAAAATGAAGACCATAAGCACAACACCAATAAAAAGAAGCCACCAGGTCAGGCAAGCAATTAAACAGACGAGAAAGACAGAAATCAACAGGAAAATAACAAGAAGAGATAAGCCAATACATATCAGTTATAATCATTATTGTGAATGGTCTCAATTCACCAATCAAAAGACACAGGCTGGCAGAATGGATCAAGAAGCAAGATCCAACAATATGCTGCATACAAGAAACACATTTAATTCATAAAGAAATTCACAGACTGAAAGTCAAAAAATGGAAAACAATACCCCGTGCCACAGAAACCCAGAAAAAAAGCAGGGGTAGCTATTCTATTTGCAGATAATGGGAACTTTAAGCCAAGGCTGATCAAAAGAGACAAAGACGGTCACTACCTACTTGTTAAAGGAAAACTCCAAGGAGAACAGATAACAATCACAAATATATGTGCACCAAATACCAGTGTACCCAACTACATAAAACAAATATTAACAGAACTGAAAAATCAAATAAGCACTAACATAATTGTAATAGGGAAACTTAATACCCCACTCTGACAATTAGATAGATCAACTAGACACAAAATCAACAAAGAAATATCAGAATTAAACCAAACCTGTGAAAAACTGGACGTAGAAATCTACAGAGTGTTCTACCTCACAACATCAGAATACACATTCTTCTCAGTTGAACATGGGACGTTTTCCAAAATAGACCACATATTAGCCCATAAAACATGTTTAATTAAATGCAGAGAAACTGAACTCATCCCATGCATATTACGTGACCATAGTGCAATGAAATTGAAAATCAACAACAAAAGAAACTATAAAAACACATGAAAATTAAACAACACCCTCCTGAACCTTCAGCCTTCAAGGGGTCACGGAGGAAATTAAAGAAGAAATTAAACAATATCTACAATTAACTGACAATGCTGATATAACATACTGAGACTTATGGGATGCAATAAAAGCAGTCCTACGAGGGAAATTTATAGCAATGAATTTTCACATCAGGAAAACAGAATGAGCAACCTAATATTGAACCTAAAACTTGTAGAAAAAGAAGAACAAATCAAACCCAAAGCTCATATTAGAGAGGAAATTATAAAGATAAGAACAGAAATGCAATTGAGACTAAGAAAGCAATACAAAGAATCAATGAATTGAAGAGTTGGTTCTTTGAAAGATTAAATAAAATTGATAAACCCCTAGCCAACCTCATCAAAAAAGAGGAAAGAAAAGACTCAAATTCAAGTAATTAAGAATGAAAAGGGGGAAATCACAACAGATCCTGCAGAAATCTAGAAGAGCATCAATACCTACCTCAAGAACCTGTACTCTAATAAGATGGAAAACATAGAAGAAATGGACAGATACGTAGACACATATGAATTGCCAAAACTGAATAAAGAAGATTTTAAAGTTCTAAATAACCCAAAAATAGTCAATGAAATTAAAAACTTACCAAGAAAGCCCAAAAGTTCAGGTCCTGATGGATTCACTGTTAAATTCTATAAAAAATTTAGAGAAAAACTAATACCACTAATGCTGAAACTCTGAGAAAATTGAAAGGGAAGCAATACTTCCAAAATAATTCCTGGAAGCAAGTTTTACCCTGATACCAAAATCAGAGAAGGACCCAACCAAAAAAGAAAATTACAGGCCAATGTCCCTGATGAACATAGATGCAAAAATCCTCAATATAACACTGGCAAACAGAATGCAGCAAATCATCAATATTATACACCACCATCAAGTAGGATTCATCCCAGGGATGCAAGGATGTTTCAATGTATGCAAATCAATAGACATAATATACCATATTAACAGAGCCAAAGACAAAAACCACATGATCATCTCAATAGATGCAGAAAATAATTTGACAAAGTCCAGCACTCATTCATGATAAAAATCTTACAGGAAATTGAAATAGATGTCTCAATCTGATAAAAAGCCATCTATGACAAACCAACAGTTAACAACATACTAAATGGACAAAAACTCAAATCTTTGACTCTAAAATCAGAAACAAGATAAGGATGCCCACTATCACTGCTCCTGTTCAATATAGTTCTAGAAACATTAGCCAGAGGAATTAGACAAGAGAAAGAAATAAAAAGAATAAGGATAGGAAAGGAAAAAATTAAACTATCATTATTTGAGGATGACATGATACTGTACATAGAAGATCCCCAAAAACTCCACCAAAAGACTCACAGATTTTAAAACAAAATTCAGCAATGTAACTGGATACAAAATCAACACTCAGTAATCAATAGCACACTTGTACACAAACAACAAACTCACTGAGAGAGAAATTAGGGAAACCACACCCTTCACAACAGCATCCAAAAAAATGAAATACTTAGGAATCAATCTAACAAAGGAAGTAAATTTATACAGTGAAAATTACAGTACTCTGGAAAAAGAGATCAAAGAGGGTATCAGAAAATGGAAAGATATCCCTTGCTCATGAATAAGAAGAACCAACATAGTGAAAATGGCCATACTTCTAAAATTGTTATACAAATATAATGCAATCTCAGTCAAAATACCATTAGCATACCTCACACAACTAGAGAAAACATTCCTAAAATTCACCTGGAACCAGAAGAGACCTAGAAAGGCAAAAGCAATTCTTGGCAACAAAGGCAAGGCGGCAACATTATAATCCCTGATTTGAAATTATCTACAAAGCTACTATGATAAAATCAGCATGGTACTGGCAAAAAAACGGACCTGAAGATCACTGGAACAGATTAGAAGATGCAGACACAACTCCAACTATACTCAGTCACCTTACCTTTGACAAAAGGGCCAAATATGGTCACTGGATGAAAGATAGCCTCTTTAATAAATGGTGCCAGAATTGGCTTTCCACATGCCAAAGACTAAAACTAGGCTCATGTCTATCACCATGCACTAAACTAAAATCAAAATGGATCAAAGATCTAAATATTAAAATAGAAACACTAAGTCTGCTGGAAGAGAAAATAGGTAGAAATCTTGAAAACATAGATCTAGGCAGAGACTTCATGAACAAAACCCAGATCACAAAGGAATTACTACAAAGAATCAACAACTGGGATCTCTCATCTTGTTAAAAAGTTTTTTGCACAACCAAAGAAATCACCGACAGAGTGAAAAAACCACAGAGTGGGAAAAAAATTATAGTTAGTTGTCCCTCGAAGAACTTATAACTAGAACATATAAAAATTGAAAAAATCAGACACCCCCAAATTCAAAGACCCAATCCAAAAATGGGCATTTGAGATGAATATGCACTTTTCAGACAAAGAAATACAAGTGGTAAATAAATATGTGAAAAAATCTTCAACACCATTGGTCTGACAGATGCAAATTAAAGCAGCAGTTGAGATTGCATTTCACTCCAGGAAGAATGACTATCATCTAGAAACCAACCACTGACAAACACTGGCGAGGCTATGGGAAAATAGAAACCCTTCTATACTGTTTGTGGGAGTGTAGACTGATACAAACATTGTGGAAGTCAGTATGGAGATTCCTAAAAAACTAGGATTAGAGGTTCCATTCAACCCAGCTATTCCACTTCTGGGTATCTTCCCAGAAGAATTAAAAACATCATACCACAGCAATATATGTGCGCCCATGTGTACAGTAACACAATTTATAATAGCTAGATCTTAGAAACAACCCAAATGCCCAACAACCAAAGGATGGATGAAAAAGATGTGGTCTTTTTGTACAATGGAGTACTATTCACCCATAAAGAAGGATAAATATTTCTAGATAAATGGATGCAACTAGAGACCATACTCATAAGTGAAATATATCAGACTCATATGTGTAAACATCGTATTTTTCCCTGGTGTGAGAAACTAAAAGAGTCAATAAGAACCAAAATGTACAATAGATATTATGAAATGGGAAGAAACTGTTTGAAAGGAACAAGGAAATAGGGTAGGGTAAGGGGAAAGAAAGGAAAGGGAAAGGAAAAAATGCAAGATAGTTATACTACTAGTTTCTCTTAGTTCATTGAAAAGAAAGGTTTGTGCTAATATTCTTTGTAGAATTTTTATGCCCATATCTTCTACTCTGAGTATCTACTTTGAAGATAACTACATAATGTATTAACTATTGTTATTCTCCTATTATTTTATTATGAAATTTTGTTTTATTTTTTCCATAAAAAATTTTTTTAAAACGGTTTTCTAGAAAGACTGATACCCAGCCTTCATCCCAGACCAGTTGTACCTTTTTCCTGGAGGCAGAACCTGGGCACCTGAATTTTGGATGAATGCCGTGTACTCTCCCAAGGATGATCTGAGGTATTTCGGCATGGAGAACTATTTAGAGGGCCATTAAACTCTGACTCCTTAAGTTGGACCGGAAGCAACAGCACCATGGGGAGCCAGACTCTCAGGACCTACGCCACACCTTCTGCATCAGGATCTGCATCTCACAAGGCCCGAGGTGGTCTGTGTACAAGTCACGGTTGGAGAAGCACTGAGCTTGTTTGACAGATGAGGCCTGGAGGAGCTGAGCTGCTTCAGAGGTCAGCGTTAACTGGAACTCAGATGTGCACACAGCCAGCCCTCTTCCCTGCCCGACTCTTTGTTTCCATTATATTATGATTTTTCAGATCTAGCCAAGGACTAGATATCCTTCAAAGTTCTATTATCTTTCTCAAGTTTATCACAGCTCTCTATGACTTACTTCTTTTTTTAAAAAAAAGCATTAACTTTTAAAAACATTTATGGCTTCCAGAGGACAAAATGATCAGATTGTGGCATGACAAAACACCAACAAAAACCTAAAACAAGGCACCTGGAGCAGCTACATAGAAAAGAGATGGAAGACATCGAATAAAACCCTGACCACTTGGTTTGTGGGTTGGGACCTTGCGGGAACCATGGCTAACATAGATCTAGGGGGCAGAGATTGGCTCCGACCCAGCAAGTCTGCGTCTTGGGACAAACTGGGATTCAGTGTGGCAAGACACGAGCCTCCCTCTCAGACCTCAGGAAGAGCATGCAACTGTGCAGGGCGGGTCCACATTTCCTACATGTATTGAAGTGAAAACAGCCCAATTCCCTAATCAAACATAACTGAACTCTTAAAAAAAAATTCCACAGACCATACAAGCCAATGTTGACAGCTGAGGCAGTCAGCTCTATCGGTATGGGGTCCAATCTGCTGCTCAGGACGCTGTTCGCAGCACCCATCCACGCCCCCACAAAGACACCCTCAGCGCCTCTGTTTTGACCCAGTCCCCTTGGCCCACTGCTCAAACTTTATTCCATTGTGCTTACACTGTTTGTTTTGGGGATGATTTCAGTTCCCCACCCTCGCCACTTGGGTTCAGGCTGCTTTGAGCAAACAGGCCTCTGCCAGCTGACCTGACTGTGGGCCCGCCTACCCCCAAGTAGAACTCTCTCCAGTGCTGAGAATGGCACCTGGCCGCCAGGAATCCACAGCCCCAACCCCAGGAGCACTCACTCCTCCCCGGCCCCCTTGTCCCATCCCTTGGAACCACAACCTTCCAGTACCCGCAAGGCTGCCCAGAGCCCTGAGAACAGACAGATGCCACAGCACCGACCCAGCACACCCTCTGCCCTGCTACCGGTGCAGAACGCTTTTCCTAGTGTACTAATGCAGCTGCTTAGCTTGCTTCTTCGAGAAATATGTAACTTTATGCCCCTGGTTCTCAGGAGAGCCAGAATGAGTGGTGTTCTTGGTTTCCTGCCTGATGAAAGTGATCCGCATCCAAGGACACATTCCTTGTGTAAGAGGTCCTGCTTCCTCAGTTAACTCCGGCAACTATGAGCTCAAATAGCAGAAAACTCTTCTGCTACTGGCAGGGACAACAGAAAAGTGACTCTCTGCAGCTCAAAGTGGCCATGCTCTCAGGGAAAATATCCCTCTGCAGAGACCTGCGGCCTTTTGGGTCCTTGCTCTCCGAAGCCAGCTGGAAGCTAGCCCCAGGCTGGGGCTGCTCCAAGAAAGGAGACAGCAGCTGTTCTAGGGTAAATAAAGCCAGGCAGAGCACAGCATGGCCAGGAGCCTGCTGTGACAGTCAGCTGGGGTCAGGCAGGACACTGAGCATGCAGGCTTTTAGAATGCCTGTGAGCTGCCAGCAGACAGGAATGGCCCATCTAAGGTCTGACCAAAGGTGAGAAAACTCTAGCAGTAGGGTTATAATGTCTTCCTTCTATAGCGCCAGCACCAGACTTACTCGCTTGGTCCCCAATGCCTTCTGCTAGAGGCTTCTTGGGGAGGCTGGAGAATCCACCTCTCTTGCCATCAGATGGTTTAAGTAACAAAACACTCATTTTCCTAGTCTCAGACCTACTGAATGGACAAATGAGAGAGAAAGAAGGAGAAATATTCTAGGGATAGAACTAGTATCAAAGACCTAGTTAATATGATTGTACACATTGGTAATCCCAGCACTGAGAGAGGCTGAGGCAGGATGATCACAAGTAAAAGTCCCACCTGGGCAATTTAGAGACTTGGCGAGATCCTATCTCAAAATAAAAAATAAAAATGGGCTGGCGATGTAGTTTAGGGTGAAAACCCTGGTTCAGTCCCCAGTAAAATACATGCACACACACACATGCGCACACATGCGCATACATGCACACAGAGTTTGACTTAACAAATTGTCTTTGATAATGACACTGACAGTTGAGTTTCAGGAATGCTCCAGCAAGGTGAGGGCATGACCTTCATGAACTGTACCAAGGATAGCGGTAGTAATACTAGCAGTGACCAAACATTATGTTCTGTGCCGTATGAGTTAAGATACTTGCTGTTAAGAGCAGCAAAACCAACTCGAGACGACATGTTGGATAGTTGGATATCTTCTTCTTCTTTTTTTTTTTTTTTTTTTTTT
>PVLD010022551.1:0-17387 GCA_004027595.1 Dinomys branickii
CTGTGGATGGACACTTGGGTTGCTTCCACATTTTAGCTATTACAAATTGCGCTGCTATAAACATGGGTGCACATATATCAGAGTGATATGATGTTTTCAGATCTTCTGGGAAAATACCCAGAAGAGGAATAGCTGGTTTGAATGGAACCTCTAGACCTAGTTTGCTGAGAAATCTCCAAACTGCTCTCCACAGTGGTTGTACCAGTCTGTATTCCCACCAGCAGTGTAATAGAGTCTCCATTTCTCCACAGCATCGCCAGCACTTGTTATTGGATGATTTCTTAATACTGGCCAGTCTTGCTGGGGTGAGATGAAATCTCAGTCTTGCTTTTATTTGCATTTATCGGATGACTAAGGATGTGGAACAATTTCTCATATATTTATTTGCCATTTGTATCTCTTTATATGAGAAGTGTGTATTCATCTCAGATGCCCATTTCTGCATTGAGTCTTTCAATTTGGACAGGTACATGTTTTTTAATTCTTCGTATGTTCTAGATAGAAGACCTTTGTCTGAGGGACAGCCAGCTAGGATTTTTTCCCAATTTGTGGATTTTGTTTCTACTTTGGTGGTGATTTCTTTAGATGTAGAAAAACTTTTCAGTAGGATGAGGTCCCAGTTATTGATTCTTTGAAGTGCTTCCCTTGCAATTTCATTTTTGTTCATGAACTCTCTGCCTACTCCTATGTCTTCAAGATTTTTACCTACTTACTCTTCCAATAGGTTTAGAGTTTCTGTTTTAATATTGAGGTCTGTGATCCATTTTGACCTGAGTTTGGTGCATGGTGATAGACTTGGGTTTATTTTCAGTTTTCGGCAAGAGGCAAGCCAGTTTTCCAGCACTATTTATTAAACAGGCCTTCTTTTTTCCAGTGAGTTTGGTTAACCCCTTTGTCAAATATTAGGTAGTTGAGTGGGTTTTTCATTATGGTTGCATCTTCCAGTCTGTTCCATTGATCCTCAGGTCTGTTTTTTAGCCAGTACCAGGTTGATTTTACTACAGTAGCTTTGTAGTATGATTTTAAGTCAGGGATTGTAATTCCACCTGACTTGTCTTTATTGCCCAGGATTGCTTTTGCTATTCTGGGTCTCTTCTGGTTCCAGATGAATTTGAGGCATATTTTCTCTAGGTCTGTGAGGTATGATAACGGTAGCTTAATCGGAATTGCATTGAGCCTGTGCAACAGTTTTGGTAGTATGGCCATTTTCACGATGTTAGTTCTTCCTAACCATGAGCATGGTATGCTTTTCCATTTATTGAAATCTTCTTCAATCTCCTTTTTCAGAATACTGTAGTTTTCACTGAATAAATCTTTCACATTCTTTGTTAGATTGATTCTTAAGTATTTCAATTTCTTGGTTCCTATTGTAAAAGGTATGGCTTCCTCAATTTCTCTCTCGGTCTCTTTGTTGTTCGTGTATAGGAATGCTATTGATTTTTGGGTGTTGACTTTGTATCCAGCTACGCTGCTGAATTTGTCGATGAATTCCAGGAGTTTTCTTGTGGAGTGTTTGGGGTCCTCCATGTATAGTATCATGTCATCTGCAAATAGTGATAATTTAACTTCTTACTTTCCTATCCTTATTCCTTTTATTTCTCTCTCTTGTCTGATTGCTCTGCCTAATGCTTCCAGAACTATGTTGAATAGGAGTGGTGACAATGGACATCCTTGTCTTGTTCCTGACTTTAAAGTGAAAGTTTTCAGTTTGTATCCATTTAGTATGATGTTGGCTGTTGGTTTGTCATAGATGGCTTTGAGCAGATTGAGGTAGAGGCCATCTATTTCAATTTTTTCTAAGGTTTTTAACATGAATGCATGTTTGAATTTACCGAAAGCCTTTTCTGCCTCTATTGAGATGATCATGTGGTTTTTGTCTTTGATTGTATTAATATGATGTATTACATTTATTGATTTGCAAATATTGAACCATCCCTGCATTCCTGGGATGAATCCTACCTTGTCATGGTGTATAATTTTCCTTATGATTCGCTGTAATCTATTTGCCAGTATTTTATTGAGTATCTTTGCATCTATGTTCATTAGAGAGATTGGCCTATAGTTCTTTCTTCTTTGGGTCCCTCTCTGGTTTTGATTTCAGTGTAATACTTGCCTCCAGAAATGTGTTAGGGAGAGTTGCTTCCTTTTCGATTTCATTGAAGAGTTTGAGGAGTGTTGGCATTAAGTCTTCTCTGAATGTTTTATAGAATTCTGCTGTGAATCCATCAGGGCCTGGGCTTTTCTTTGTTGGTAAGTTTTTAATGACGTTTTCAATCTCATTAATTGATATTGGGTTGTTCAGGATTTTTACGTCTTCCTGATTCAATTTTGGTAATTCGTACCTTTCCAGGAATCTGTCCATTTCTTCTGTATTTTCTATCCTATGGGAGTAAAGATTTTCAAAGTAGATATTAATGATCTTTTGGATTTCTGTGGGATCTGTAGTGATTTCATCTTTTTCATTCCGTATTGCGTGAATTTGACATCTTTCCCTTCTTTTTTTGATAAGGTTGGCTAGGGGTTTATCAATTTTGTTTATTCTTTTGAAGAACCAACTCTTTGATTCACTAATTTTTTGTAGAGTTTTCTTCATCTCAATTGCATTAATTTGTGCCCTGAGTTTTATAATCTCCTCCCTTCTTTGGGCTCTTGATTTCCCTTGTTGCTCTTTTTCTAAGAGTTTGAGGTGTATCATTAGGTTATTTATTTGCTCTCTTTCTGTTTTCTTTGTATATGAGTTCATTGCTATAAATTTCCCTCTCAGGACTGCTTTCATTGCATCCCACAGATTTCAGTAGGTTGTACTTGCATTTTCATTTATTTGTAGGTATTTTTTAATTTCTTCTTTAACTTCTTGTGTGACCCATTGGTTATTCAGGAGGTTGTTGTCTAATTTCCAAGTGTTTATGTGGTTTTTAGAGTTCTCTTTGTCATTAATTTCCAATTTCATTGCACTGTGGTCCGATAATATACAAGGGATAATTTCAAGTCTTTTGCATTTTGGTAGATATGCTCTATGGGCTAGAATGTGGTCTATTTTGGAGAAAGACCCATGTGCAGCTGAGGAAAATGTGTATTCTGATGTTGTGGGGAGGAACACTCTGTATACATCTACTGAGTCCATTTGTTCACACTTTTGGTTCAGGTCTGTTATTTCTTTGCTGAGTTTCTGTCCAGTTGACCTGTCTCTTTGCGTCAGAGGGGTGTTTATGTCCCCTATTACAGTAGTGTTATTTGTTATTTGATTTTTCACGTCTGTTAAGATTTGACTTGTAAAATTAGGTGCTCCATTGTTTGGTGCATAAAGGTTTAGGATTGTTACTTCTTCCTCTTGCAGCCTTCCCCTAACTAGTATGTAATGGTCTTCTTTATCTCTTTTGATTGTTTTTGGTTTGAAGTTTACATTGTCTGCAAACATAATAGCTATCCCTGCTTTTTTCTGGGGACCTGTTGCACGGAGAATTGTTTTCAAACCTTTAACTTTCAACCTGTGGATTTCTTTTTGAGTAAAATGTGTTTCCTGTATACAGCGTATCGTTGGACTGTGTTCCTTTATCCACTCTTCCAATATTTTCCTTTTGACTTGTGAATTGTGGCCGTTTACATTAATGGTTATAATGGTTGTATGTTGGCTTATTCTAGTCATGTTATTTACTTGTTGCTGTTTTCCTTCTTTTGCTGTCTTTTTACTTTTTCTATTTAGGGGATTATTTCTATCGTTCTTCTTGGGATTGTGGTCTCTTTTTTCTCTGTCTAGAATGTCTTTTAGTGCTCTTTGCAATGCTGGTTTGGCACTCATGAAGTTCTTCAGTTGTTCTTTGTCATGGAAATATTTTATTTCTCCATTGAATTTGAAGGATAGTTTTGCTGGATACATCAGTCTGGGTTGGAAGTTGTTTTGTCTCAGAATCTGTAATATCTCGCTCCAAGCTCTTCTTGATTTCGTGGTTTCCGTTGAGAAGTCTGCTGTGATCTTGATGGGTTTTCCTCTATAGGTGATCTGTTTCTTTTCTCTAGCAGCTTTTAATATTGTGTTCTTTTGCTGGATATCTGGGATCTTGACTATCATATGTCTGTGTGTGGTTTTCCTTGGGTTATGGGTCGTTGGGGTTCCATACACCTCGGTGAACTGTACTTCAGTATCTTTTACCTTGTTTGGGAAATTTTCTGCTATTATTTCAGCAAATATTCTTTTTATATCATTTGAGTTGTCTCCTGCTGTTTCACTGACTCCTATTACTCGAATATTATTTCGTTTTGCCTCATCTTGCAGCTGTTGGATTGATTTTTCTTGGGTCTTTGATGATTTTATGAGATCCTTCCATTCACGCTCAGAAGCTGCCATGCTGTCTTCAAGGTCTGAAATTCTATCTTCGGTTTCATTTAAGCAGTTTTGCAAGCTTTCAATAGAAGTTTTCATTTCCTGGCAATCTCTTTTGACCTGTTTCTTTCTTGGTAATTCACTCCTAAATTGTTCTTATAATGTTTCCATTTGTTTCCTACTTTCTTCTAATCCTTTATCTATTTCTTCTCTATGTGTATGGAACATTTCTTCCATTATAGTTTTCAGTTCATTTTTTGTCTGAGAGATTATTGCAGGTATGTGGCTTATTTCTGCTTTAAGCTCTTCTATGGCCTATTGGAGTTGTTTAATTATTTCGGATGCAATCGTTTCAGAATTTGCAGGGATGTGGCTTCCTATTTTCCCTGTATCCTCTCATCCAGGATCTGTTCTGAGTTGGGTTGTGTTCTGAGACTGTGTTTTGTTCTTCTGTCTTCCCATTTTTGGGTATCAGATTTGAAATATTGAGCAATAAATTACCAAGGCAGTTCACCAGGCAAAGGTCTGTTGCAAAGGCTGCTCCAATGACTCCTTCTCTTTGGGAGAATGTCCCTTAAGCTTTCTGCTTAGAGTTCCGCTTAAAAGGCTGCTCAGGAGCTGATTTTTAGGGTGAGCTACTCCCTACCAGAAGACCTGGTTGGGGAGTGTAAATCTGCTCCCCTGCCCACCCAGGGTTCCCTGCAGGTATGGGGACAGACCTCCTCCCCATCTTGGTGATCCGGTCGCGGCGCCCAGATAGCTCACGCGTTTCTGAATCCATGCCAGCAGGAATGTTCCAAAGTGCCAATTCTCCCACTCTCCGTGTCTGGGGGAGGGAGCGAGGTGTTCCGCTCCTCTCTGTTCCTCACGCTGGCTTGGCCGCAGACTGCTGGCCACTGAGGGCTTTGGCAGTGGGGGCCAGGACCAGAGCGGGATCCTGTTTTGCCTCTCGGATTTGCGGAGCCTGCCTGAGGAGTGTGGGTTCCAAGACCGCCCTGCGCTGCAGCCGCTAAAAAGCCAATTTTTTGACCGCCATTGCTGGTGAGCCACGCAGGGTCGGGAGGTGGGAGGGACCAAGCCACCTGCGCCTGCGGGGCACTTGGACCCAGCCGAGACGCCACCCATCTGCCGAGCCGAGCGTCTCTGGTTTCCAGCGCCCCAGTCTTTCCTGCGTCTCGTCACGCCAATTTGGGCCGACCCTCCGCGTCTCCATCAGTGCAGAGAAACACGTTCAATTTGAACTTCCCAGCCGAGGTCCCGGCATTTGCGCTCGCCAAGCCTGTCTCGAGCTGAGAAGGGTGATATTTAATTTCCAGGTATTTGTGAATTTGTGTGCTTCCTTTTGCAATTGGTTTCCAATTTCATTATAATAATGTCTGATAATATGCATGGAATAACTTGCATTACTTTGCATTTACTTAAGTGTGTTCTTTGCCTCCTGCAGTTCTTGAATTGATTTCCTATGATCCCTTACTGTTTTTAAGAAATCTTTCTTTCATGCTCACTGTACACAAGCCTGACTTCTATATCTGAAATCCTGTCCTCATATTGGCTTATTCTGCTGCAAATACTTTCAGTGGAATTTTTATTCTCCTGGATATCTGTTTGAATCTGCCTTATGGATTCCATTTGTTTCCTGTGTTCTGCGTTCATGGCTTCCATGATTTTCTTAAACTGCTCTTTTTTATTTTGCTTTATTACCGTATTGAGAATCCTTAGGGAATGACTACTTTTCTGAGGTATCTTCCAGGTGTAACTTATTTTTGAGTTGTGAGTCTGTTGCAAGATTCTACCTCTTCAATTTGTTGGGGATAAGGATTGCTGTCTGTTTGGTCCAGTTCCTGGTTCTTTGGCATTGTACCACGGCATGTTTTGTGACCCTTATTGAATTTCAGTGTTAAAAAACCAGGGAGAATAGATGTTTATAACAATTATGTCACTTTTCGCTAAAGTGGTACAATCAGCAACAACAATAGCATTAATCACCACCTAGAAAATTATACTGTGGTAACTATTAGTTTGCCACCTTCAACCCTATGAACTAGATTTGTGTCTATGTAACAAGATCTAAAATAGACCAGAAAATTATATGCAGTATATAAATCCTTAATATGTCAGTTTTACCCTCAGGGGTTAAAATTTAAAAGGTTTCAGGAAGAAATATAGACATAGAAGAAGAGGAAGAGATTAGAGCTAAGACTGTAGAACAAAGGACATTATGCTAACTTTGGGAAACTGATGCAAAAGACTGGAGCATAAGAGACAACGAAGAGATAAAAAGAAGAATAGAGCAGAAGCACAGTCACAAAAGCCTAGAAACCATGTTCACGCTCATATAAAAGCAAGATCACTGAAGGAGAAAGAAGAAAAAAAAAACTATCACCACAACAAAAACAAACAAGACAGAGAGAGAAAAAAGTCCACCTCCAGGTTTCTCTCTGTTGTCACTCATAGACAAGATGTGGAGACAGAATCCTAATCCATGTTGATTTATCCCAGGAAGCCAGCAGTAGCTTTTTGGTGGAGTAGTGGATAATTTCAACAAGACTACAACTTCTGGCCAAGACCAGACTCATTTGGCCTGCACACATCAGCACACCTTCCTTGGGCCTGAACCCAACTGGGAGACCCTAGATGGAGCTAGCAACACTCTGAGCTCTGAGCTCAGCTGGCCCCTCTCCAGGGATGCCTCTCAGCCAATTTCTTGCTCCTGAGGGACGTCTGAGCCCTCAGCACTTACCACCAGCTAGTGCAGCCTCCACTGCTTCATCTTCTGTGAAGTCCTCTGTGGTCACCAGCAGTCACTGTGTCAATAAATTTGAATTGCTCCTCTCATGCAATGAGTTCTGTCTCAGGGAGAAGGCACTGCCAGCTTCCTCCTTCTTTTCCATTAAGGTTTCTTTCTTTTATCTCTCCATGGGCTGCAGTTTGTATCCCAGGTCCTTCCTGGGTCCAGGGGCCCCACTTCCCTCCTTTTTGTGTTCCTCATATTGTTATATTCCAGCATCTGGAGGGCAACACTCTGAGAGGCTCTTTCTCTGCTGCTTACCACTCTGCCATCTTGGTACCTGCATCATATATTTCTGTTCTTCATTGATCCAAAATTATATCCCTGTTAATTGATTTTACTTGTTCTTATGCAGCCATGACAAGTTGTCTTTGTACATTGGCCAAAATAGAAAGGGTAAAGTCAGAAGAATCAGGACTTTGAACTTTCTGTTTCCTTTTATAATAATGAAAATAGTAATGTCCACGTTACAGTATTTGTGTAAGGATTAGATGTTCTGGCTTAGGACCCAGCATTCTGCAGGCACTTAGCAATTTGTCACTTCCTGTTGCTTTTCAAAGAAACCCTTTAGATATCTGTGTAAATAAATTTCCCTGTAAGGTCCTCCTTTCTGTGGAATTAACATGCCTGGTGGCTTCAGAAATATTTCTGATGAGAAGATTTAAGTATCTTTTCTCTGGCTTAAACTTATCAATGTTCTCAATATCTGGAACCCAGAATTCAATTTAATAATTCAGACTTAATAGTTTTTTAATAGGCAAAATCAGAATTACTCCATTTGCCTTGATTTAGTATTTTTGTAAAGATTTGTAGAATATAATTGCTGATAAAGTAATTTATCTTATACAGCTGAAGCTGTTGAGATATTTAAAGTTTAATTCTTGAGATGTCTTGACTCTGACCCATAGGTCCTCAGTGGTGGAAAGAGAACTTAATTATTTATGTGGGAATAGAATAAAGGTTGATCCTTGAATTAACTGCCTTGGAGTTTCTACTTCAGCTTTTGGATGAACAGGTAATACAAATGAACTTTGAAAACCACTGACACATGACATATCCCATTAAAGTATGCTACAGAAAAAGAATTTAGAGTTTTATAAATCCAAAAGTAGGAAATATAAGATATTTCTTTCTTGAAAGCCCGTGGGTAGTTTTGCAAAGTGTCTCAGGAAGGGAAATGTGGTAGGTGATTTTATGTGTCAAATTAACTGGGTCACAAGATGCCCAGATATTTGGTTAAACACTATTCTGTGAAGATATATCTCAATAAGATTAACATTTGAATCACTCAACTGAGAAAAGCATACTGCCTTTCTCTACTGTTGTTGGTCCTCAGCTGATTTGTTAGAGGGCAGAATAGAACAAAAAAGCTTAAGTAAGGCGAGACTATTTTTTCTACTGGTCATCTGGGACATGAGTTTTCTCCAGCTGTTGACTTGCCCTGAAATTTACTGCATCAGCTCTTCTTATTTGCAGTCTGTCAGCTTTGATCTGGAGATACACGATGGACCCTCCTTGGTCTCCAGCTTGCTAACTTTAAACTGCTGAACCTCCATAAGCACATGAGACAATTCCTTACAGTAAATGTGTGTGTGTGTGTGTGTGTGTGTGTGTGTGTGTGTGTGTGTGTGTACCTGGATTTTCTTTGTGCCTTGAATGGAGCCCATATTACACCCATGCATTCTACACCTGAAGGAACAGAATGAGTAACATCGGTGCTGGTTCATCTCAGCTCAGTGATGCACTTAAATCTTCACCCTGTGCTAGGCACTGAACTCGACACTGCATATGCCAAGCGTGGGAAAACCTAGAGTTTATGTCAGATGCCATGGGGTGTACAGACTATAAGGAGAGATGCTGATTAATCTTCCCATATACTATGGTCAGTTATGAGGAGATTTACACAAGTTTATACCTCTATTTTCATCATACCTTAGGACTCTGTCTTGGTTACTTTTCTCTCATTGCTGAGACAAAATACCCAACCCCCAAAATGAAGGAAGGAAAGGTTTATTTAGCTTACAGTTGTGGAGGTTTCAGTCCATACTTGGCTGATTCTGAGCAGAGTGGCACATGGCAGAGGGCAAACTGTTCATGGCAGCAGAGCACAGCAAAACCAACCAGCAAAAGGGAGGAATGGCTGCAAGCGGCCTCCTTTTCTCCCTTACCTTATAAACAGTCTACTCCCACCCAGGGGCATGTAGCTCTCACACAGTCTCCATGCCCTCCTCTTCCATAGGCTCAGGATGTTTACGAAGTAAGCACCTTGGCTTCCTGCAGAGTCACTCAGTTAAACCTCCAGATTCCCCAAGTTGACACAATGTATCAACCATAACAGA
The DNA here is from genome assembly GCA_004027595.1 of Dinomys branickii. Taxonomy (NCBI): domain Eukaryota; kingdom Metazoa; phylum Chordata; class Mammalia; order Rodentia; family Dinomyidae; genus Dinomys; species Dinomys branickii. The sequence goes on from PVLD010022551.1 coordinate 9,449, forward strand.
CTCCTTCTGAGAAAGGTTTTCAACTTCAGAACTCATCACATTTTCTGACACTAAGGGATGTTATGAGGCCAAACTTTATTAAATAAATGAGTGCATCAATATGGAAAAGGTCAGGAAATGGCCACTAGAAGGAGAAGGGATGTACACAGTCTCCCTTTAACACTTCATTTAGCACAGGTTGTATTTATCAGCCTTAACCTGAAGAGTAAACTTGAAGACTTGCTGTATTAGTCAGCTATCCATCATTGTGTTACCTGATAAACACAGTTTAAGGCAGAGAATGTTTATGTTCACTGACAGTTTCAGTCTATGTTTGACTGTCTCCAAAGCACAAAAGTCTTGGAGGGAATGTGTGGTAGAGGAAGGCTGCTCAACTTATGGCCACCAGGATGCAGAGAAACAGGGAAGAACAACAGAAAAGAAGGAACCATGGACCAGATATTGTGCCAAGGCCAGGCCTCTATCACCCTCTCTCTCTATGTAGTCCCGTCTCCTAATAATCCATTCACACAAATAAATTCATCCACAGTCTTACCAATTTGGAAGGATAGTGCTCTCACAACACAGTCACTTTTCTGGAGGTCAGTTAATCCAGTCAAGGTGACAGTGAAGATTAAAAGTCCCAATAGTGAAATTATTTATTTTCATAAAACCGTCCTTGAACAGTTACAATGTACCAGGGTCTTTTGAGGCACACAGATATATAGATGAAGATAACAAAGACCTTGTACTATAGTAGCTGAGAATGTAGTAAAGAGTAGTATGCTTCAGTTTCATTAAAGACCTCTTCTCCCCTGGGGATGTAGAGGTGGTAGGACTGAAAAGACACGGAATCTAGGAAAATATATGTCTATTTGAGTGAGTTACTTACTTGGGCTTAATTTCCAAAGAAAACCAATCAAGGTCAGTGAGGGGTACTTTTAAATCCTTGAGGCACATAATTATCTTTGCTTTTAACATCGCCGACATAGGAAGGGCACACTCTTAATAATGTTTAATTTTAAAAATATATCTCGCTCATTAATGACCTACTCCAAGTGGCACTCTAGGGGATTTCTCTAGCTTTTGTGAAACTGTCCCTTGTATTTAATACAAAACATACGATAGGCAGAGCTAGTACAGCTATCTGAGATTTCACTGATCTTATGTCGTGAGAGTCAGGTAACATCTAGGCCAAGGCTGATTCAGAGAAAGCCTTTTAAAAAGACCTTTCATACCTCAATAACATGCCATTGCAGGCCTCATCCAGTGTTTCCATCTCCTACTACCTGCTACCACTCAGTTGCCGCATTTGATCCACCTAACACAAGGGCACAAAAGCTGGTGGGAAAATGGAAATAAAGAGACTTCACTAGGAGAATCAGCCTATGAGTATACGTTTTATGGCTTGCATTTATAATGTTTCCCAAAGGCTCATATGTTGAAATCTTGGTCACCAGTTGGTGGTGCTTCGGACAGATGATGAAAACTTCAGGAACTTGGGCTTATTTGGAGGAAATACACCAGCGAGGTGTTTGTTTTGAAAGGCATATTTTATTGTTGGTTACTTCTGTCTGTCTGTCTCCCCACTCCTTACTGCCTACCTAGCCACCATGAGGTGCATAGTTTTGCTTCTCCATGCACTATTTACTTGCTGTTTTGTCTTCTCTCAGGCTCAAAGTGATGCAGTCAGGTACCAAGGGGCTGATCTCTGAACCATGAGCCAAAGTATGTCTTTTCTTATTTAAATTGATTTTCTCAAGTATTTTTCCCCAACAATAGAAAGTTAATGATCAATAGATCACTTTCCCATTTATTCAAAGATATTTCTCAATCTTCTTGTACTCTAATGAACATTATCATGGATCCTATCTAGATATCATCCCCTCAAAATCCTCGTGTACTCATAGGTGGAGCTTTGGGGAGTGACTGGATCATGTGTGTGTGATACTTACTACTGCATTAGGTTTATAGCTGGGTGTGATGTTGGGAAGTGAAGCCTGGTGGAAAGAAGTTGGTCACTGTGGGTGTGGTCTAGGATGGTATTATGTATCCTTCCTCCTCTGCCTGCCAGGCTGCCCTGCCAGAACCAATTGATTATGAACTCAAACCTCTACAAACTCCTGAGCCTTTCCATTAAACTGGGTGTTGCATCTTGGGGTTGAGAAAATAACTAAGACAATCATTAAATATTGGGTCTACTGTTTGAGTGCTGTGTTGGTTGCAATAATGTAGAACTTGATTTAAACCAATACAAAGACTAGAGGAAACACAACTGCTCACCTGACTGAAAGACCTTAGCTAATGCTAGTTTCAAGCACAGCTCGATACAGGGTTCATAGGTAAATGTCACCAGGACTTACATCCTTGTTCTCATGACTTTCCTTATTTTGCATTATATTCAACCTAAGTTTGACTTTCCTTATAATCCAAAAATAGTTACTCATAGGTTCTTGGAGATATATGCTCTCATTTTCATATCAAGCAAAAAAGAGAAATCTTTACTCTAATATCTGTTGTCTAAAATTTGCTGTATTTATATTGGCTTATGCTTTTTCTATCTATGCAATCAGAGAGAAAGAATATATTTATATTGGGTAGGATTACTCCAGTTTATCTAATACAGCCCAGAAGTCAAGTCACAGGGGTAATATGATTTCTCCCAAGATCACAAATTTATCAAGCCTGTAAGATATACATTCAGAGTTCTTTATGAGATATCACATGATACAAACTACCTGTAAATTAAGTGCTCCTTATTTATGCTCAAAAGAAAGTATTTAACTCTTTGCTTCTAGTTTATATAGTTTTCTCTCTTTAATTTTAGTCATGGTTCTTCCATTAACCAATTCTGAGTTCCTAAGCAAGTTCTTTCACCTCCCAGCCTCTGCTCTTTCATTTGTAAGGTGAGAAGGAGAAGGGTGCATTAGCACCCACAGAAACACTTATAAATATCAGAGAGCTAAACAGACACGAGGTATGGCTAGTGAGAATGTGCGCTCTTGGGGATGCTGAAAAGCTCCTTTGCCTGCGCCACTAATTCCTCCTTGACAGTGTGATCCATAAAGACAATGTTTACATCTATCCTAGGAAATAGACTCTGGCCACATATTAGCTTTCCTAGCATGTGATATAGTGCCCAAGAATAATTTTCTGAATTAATCATTTAGTCCACAGATTTGTTATCTTGAGATTTAGAAAGCTATAACCTTTAACATGGTTAGGAAATTTCAAAATTTCAAGAAATGCACTCAGAAAATGAAGAGCTCTTAGAAATGGAGGAGCTAAAGAAGATAAATTTTATAAAAATTTTCTTAAGTTCCCCCTATGAGTGAAGTGCTGTGATACCCACTTCTGAAATTATTTAATACTGTGAACCCAATCTATAATAGATGTCAAATTAAAAAGTAAAGTTACTAAAGAATAACTCAAATGTCAGCTGTCTACAACTAAGGTTCAAGAAAGAGATGCATTGAAATGGTAAAAGCCTATGAAAGTTTTGAGCAATAGAAAACAAGAAATTCTTTGACATTTTAGGAATACTCATGAGAATCACCTTTGCTTCATCCTAACTGAAAATGTGAACTGCTCTTTACTTCTGCTTTTAAAATGACTTTGAAGGCAATTTGAAACTGGTGGGTTTTGTCATGACATAAACTCTCTTTACCAAATATATGCTAGGTATGCTTATAACCTGTAATATATCAACAAAACCTCTTATTAATAAAGTCAAAATAGAGGTATTGAAAGCTGAATTCTAGAATCTGTTGAATAAGATACTTGACAAACATGGGCAAGGATATACATGGAAAATGTTAAGGACAGCTGTAGAGGTAAAAGAAATAGTTGAGGGAGGATAGGTTATAGCTGTCAGTGATCCCAGTACAGATCAGAAATGGTAACAAAATATTTCTGTAGCTCAAAGATTCATTCTAGAAGCCAACAGCACTACTTCAGTGGACTTTCTAAGTCCTTATGAGATCCTCCCTATGATTCTGGAGCAGTGATTTTCCCCATGTTTCATGTTGCCTTAGAGCTAGATATCTGGATTCAAATTCTAGCTCTGCTTCTGACAATCTGTGTACATCTGGACAGGTCATGAAATCATGGTGTACTTCTCATTGCTCAGCTAAATACCAGAATAATAAGTTACTTTTGAGAGTCCAATAAAGGAGGTAAAACTCTAACCACACAGAAAGCATTCAACATAGCTGGCTACGATTATTTTTCAGATAATATTGACTTTGGCTGCTTAGAACAAGCCTCAGTTTTTTTTTTCAAATGGAAATTAATTCCAGAGTCATAGAGTGGCCCCTATGTAACTGGCCCAGCCTGTCATGTAATATACAAGTAACATGCTGTGCTTTGGCATGTTCCCAATTGTAGTCAGTACTTACAGGGGGAACAGATTTAATTATAGGACACATAATTTATAGGATTATTTTATAATATTCACTCAAAGAGTCAAATGCAAAGGAGTGCAGGAGATCTGTATACATAGTTAGAAACCCCCAAAATCTAGCTGAGGGCCTGGATCCCACAGCAATGTCCTGCATGAGTCCAGATGAAGATCTAGAGCCCATGTCTATGTTCTCCATGAGCCCAGCTGGAGGCCTAAAGCCCACGACAATGTCGCATGCAAGTCAGTATCAAGAATCTGCACTGGGAAAGCCCAAAGATCAGAAGTGGGAGCTGGAAAGTTGTGCCAGGGGGAAAAAGGACCTGGGGCCAGCAGGCTGAAGGATCTGGACTGGAACCAGGAAGTAGAGCAATGGTCAAGGTAAAGACCAGAGCGCCCCTAAAAGAATTACAGTCATCCTCAAGGACAGGAAGGACCTGAGCTCCTCCAATGACAACAGCCAAGTATATGTCAGGAAAACCAGCATGACAAGCTCCTCCAGGAGGATCATAGCGCATTATCTTTCGCTACAGTTCTCTTTTTATGCTGTTGGCAACAATCCTCGAGTGGGTCCTCCTTACCCAGAATCATGCTGATTCAGTTCTACTGGCTGTTACATGTTGAATGTTAGTTAATCCACCACACTAATCAATTGAATCATGAAGACACAAGCAGTTCGAAGTTCTCCTGTCTCCTGTGAGCAGAATTTCAGATTCTTTAGGTTTTTTTTCTGTTTGAAAAGACAGCTGGGTTTTCTGGTGCTGAGATGAGATGTGTTGAAAATCAGCCATTTGGAGGGGGTATAGAGGGGATCTTTATAAATAGAAAACAAGTGGGAAGAGATTGTGTTGGGAGAATAAAAAATACCTGAATATCTTCAAACTAGTGCAATTTCATAGCATGAAATGACTTGACCTAAATTTGGAGAGTTTCATCTAGCGCAGTGAAGAGAATCTAAGAACTCTGGAGGTGGCCTCTTCCTTTGCCTTCAATGGAACAAATGGCTCCAAGGTTTTAATTTCTCTCTTATGTAGAGCTGGGGGGAGGGGAACCCAGAATATTTCAGAGATGGATAGGTAAGCCTTGTAGGGACAGTTTTCCAGCAAATTATTCCAGAAATAAAAATTTACAGGGAAGAAATGTAATCAAAACTTAAATGTGAGCATACTTTTGTGTGTGCATGTGTATTTATCTATCTATAAGAAAGAAAATACAAATTTTGTAAATTATCCAAGTTCAATACCATAATTAAAGAAATTTCTAGTATCTAGTTTAAGTATATGAAATATGGAAGAATTTATTGAATATCTATTTAACGACTAGTCCTCTTTCAAGGGGAGCTTCAAAGAGTAAGTCAGATGTTCTCTATTTGACCTCAAAGTTGAACTAGTCCCAAAATATTGCTCTTCAAAGGGCAGTATCTTCTGAACTTGTGAAAGTGCTAATTAACTCCCTACTCTTATGTTCCTTACTGTTTGAAAGCAGAATCCTTGGGCTTTCCAGGGGGAATGCAAGTATACATTTTATATAGCATCTCTCTTTTAACATTCATAGTTTCCTGATTATTCTGGTTTTTTATTCAATATTAAACAACAGAAGTTTTAACATCTCCTTTCATTCACTGTCACTCATCTTTAGGTCCAAGGCTCAAGGAGCCAATCAAGCAAACTAATGTGCAATGTTTCCCAGAATATATTTCTGAAGTTGTGGATGAGCCATCCGAGTCAATGAATTCCACAGTTGGAATCATATTTTCCCTCTGATTCATGAGTCAAGTGCTACACTTCTAGCGCACAGCCTCTTACCTCACAGAGCATGGATTGTGTTTCTTCACTTAAAATGTGATGAGACAAATCCCCAAATATTGGCTTGGAGCCAGTGAGGCTTAGGCAGGAAATATCTTGGGATAAAAAAGCCATCCTGTGAGGCATCTCTTTATAGTCAGGTCACTACATGTTTTCCAGCAAATGGAAGATATACTACTGTCACAAGTTGGACTGAACCTGCCAGCCCCTGGGTACAATCCAGCCTTTATGCAAATGCGGTAGTCTTGCCTTTTCAGGCCATAGTGTGTGTAGCCCTTATAGCATTGGCTGTGGTAGAAATCGGGCTTGAAGCAATGGGAACAAAGCAAGCTGTGGCTAGGATTTCTGTGACAAAAGGGTTAGCAGGTGTGCTGGTCTGCGGGAGTGTAAAAGTAAAATTCAGTAAAGATTTCTTAGTACATAGTATGCAAAAGGAGTTCATTTGCTGGAACTTCCACTTTGTTTACTATAAACCATCTGTAAATCCAGTCTTCACCATCCATTCCAGTAAACTATTTAGCCCAGACTTAGAAAATTAATCCATGTATGGTTAATTGCCTCCATACCAGTGAATTCTGTCTTATTTAGTGTTCTATTTTATTCACTTGGTTTAATAACATCAAGACTCATTCTGATCCATCTTCTTCTGTTTCTGACTGGATGTATCAGCTTGCTCTTGTGACTCCTGTAGAACAAGGAGCTGGTACTTTGCTAAACATGAATCTGGCTATCAAAATGGAGGCAACAGGGGTGGGTAGGAAATCCATGAACAACATTGTCTAAGAGAAAAAATTTGGGGTGAAGTCTCTGCATGCATGGTCTCCAGCAAAAATGAAAAGATCCCACCTGCAAACAAAAATTTTCTCTGCTATGAGATGGGTTCAGGGGATAGACGGTTCTGGACACTTACCTTGTTAACTTAGGTAATCCTGTCCAACATCTATACCATATCACATCTCAAATAGCCCTGTTTTGTGATTGCGCTCTTTCCCTATGAGAGCTCTGATTTTGACATATGAAGTGTGTTGTGATGATGTATAGAGGGTTTTTGTTGCTGTTGTTTTCATTTTTGCTACTTCTACAATCTGTGTTACTGCACTGTGTGACTTTTGGCTGAAATTCTTTAATTTGTCATAGATATTTCTGTCTTTTAGATTATGCTTAAATTGAAAATTAATAACTCTCTCGCTCTCTCTCTCGCTCTCTCTCTCTGGATAGTCATTCTCTTTTATACACCACCCAAAGCACTGAAACATAATTCTTACTATTTTTCTTGCTGCCAAATTGATGAATCCTTACAGTCACTCAGCATTGCAAACCTTTGTTCTCATTCCATTACCTGCAAATAGAAGCCTCAGCACTACTAAGGGCACTGTTTCACACTTACCAGAAGAATAGTTGTTTATTGTCTGCAGACCCATGGGAAATCCAGCTCCCAAATCTTGTATGCAAGTCTCTGTGTTAAGACTACTGCTGTTAGTGATAGTTTTAGGCAATATTTTCTGGCAATTGAGCCCAAAGTAGAAATTGTGTTATGCTTCATTTGGGAAATACAACAAAAGGCACCACAAGTGAAAGGAAAGGGAAATGAAGCAGAACAAGGAAACAGTGGTGGTTAATTTTGATTTTCAACTTGATTGGATTTAGGAATGTCAGAGAAATTAGTGCACTACTGTAATGGGTGGTGACTTTTAGCACAACATTTTAAGATAGACAAGCCTCAAAATGTGTCTTGAGAAACATCCTGGAGGGGTTA